>JAFVLL020029284.1:0-14921 GCA_021397915.2 Tor tambroides | reverse complement strand
AACTTTTTTAAACTTTTCAAACTTTTTACAACTTTCTGGTCCGGCTTTCGCAAGCCAACTTAAAGTTTGTCTCGACAAACTTTTTTATCTAGTTAATTATGTTGTCTTTTAAATGTGGTTAAAGTGTACCGCCAAATGTACTGACAAACATTTATGGTAACTAAAATATATGCATTCCTACTGAAAATTGTATGGAATGTTTTTAAATACGTTTGTGATTACACATTTGTAATGATGAGCATTGCACATTTAAAATAAATGTAACAATCAAGTACGTTACATGTGCTTCGCTATCTTAGCTACCACATCAAAATAAGTGTACTTTAAAGTATTACAACAGATTATTAAACATGAGTTTCTTAAAAAATAAATGTTTAATTTGATGTTATTACAAAGTGCACTTTTTAAAAGTGTACTTAAGTGTGTTAAACATAGTCATAAATGTGCTCTCTTTATAGACTTAAGTAGCCTTTTATTTTACTAATATATTACCTGCACGTTTATTAAGTGCACATTCAAGCGCACAACAATTAAAGCACACTTCTTTTTATATTTCAGTAATTCTCATTGAACAGATTCAATCCAAGTGTGAGCATAATTACTGCATTTTAAATCAAATATTCTGTAATTTTTTTTTTAATAGTGTGGCTCTTTCAGAGAATGTCAGAGAGACAGGGACTGAGGGCAGACTCCACCCACTTCACTTTAGATGGAGCCCCATTTCGGATCCTCGGAGGCTCCATCCATTACTTTCGGGTCCCCAGGGCGTACTGGAGAGACCGGCTGCTCAAACTCAAGGCCTGTGGTCTCAATACTCTCACCACGTAAGACAATGAGAGATTTAAGGACATTTTTTTTCTTTTCCTCTCAGAATCTTCTTGAAGAGTCATATTCGTCATGTTCATGTTTTGTCTGTCAGGTACGTGCCGTGGAATCTTCATGAACCAGAAAGAGGTGTTTATCTTTTTCAGGAGGAGCTGGATCTTGAGTAAGTGATGTTTGTTTGTTTGTTTATTTATTTATATGAAATTAATTAATGATATTTCTGAACTATAAGAAGAAGAGGAAAATATTAGTGGTAAAATCCATCTTAGAGATGCTAGAGGTGTTGCCTGTGTTCTTGGTGATTACTGTACCAAATCAGTCTGTGATATATTGGTTTTCATATGGCTTGTAAGTTGTATGTAAATTGGATTTTTCCTCCAATATAAGTGTTTTTTTCTGGGTTTCCAAAGTCACACTGACGGTCAAAAGTTTGGAATAATTAACTTTCTTTTTTTACGGTTTTGAAAGAAGACTTCTCACCAAGGATGGAATTATTTGGTCAAAAATACAGTAAAACTGTAGTATTGTGAAATATTATTATGATTTTAGAGGAACAAAGCTGATAACAATGATGATTTGATAACAAAGCTGAATTTTCATCAGCCATTAGTCTTCAGTGTCACATGATCCAGAAACCAGTTCTTTTAAATTACAGTAATATTTCAGAATATTACTGTTTTCAATGTATGACTAGTGTATGAACCACAGTGAAGTTTGCCTCAAGAATAAGCATTTCATATCACATTCCATTTTAACAAATGTGTTCATTAATGTATTGAAATCTTTGCATGCTTTAAGGGCATACATTCGTTTAGCAGGGGAATTAGGCCTTTGGGTGATTCTGCGTCCGGGGCCGTACATATGTGCCGAGTGGGATTTGGGTGGGTTACCAAGGTTAGTGTTTCACCTGTTATGAAAATGAATATTTGTTTGTTTTCTTTAGTCTTTAATCTTAATAAAACATATTTAAATAAAACATTCATTATTTTACATATATTTTTCTTACCTTTTTTTAATCAGCTGGCTGCTGCAGGATAAGAAAATGAAATTAAGAACGACCTACTCTGGTTTCACAAGTGCTGTGAACTCGTACTTTGGTAAACTCATTCCGAGAGTCACACCCCTCCAGGTCAGATATGTGTTATTTTTGTTTTGTTTTGTTTTAGTTTTTATTTGGTTGGTTTTGGTCTTGAATTTGTCTCCTCTGCTCTCCCTGCAGTATAAGAATGGAGGCCCTATTGTTGCTGTTCAAGTAGAGAATGAATATGGTTCATATGCAAAGGATGAGCAATACATATCATTCATCAAAGAGGTATGGCATGAAATTAAATCATTGTCATTTACTCTGCATTATGGTGAGCCAGTTCTCTCATACCTACAGAGTTTGTTCTCAAAATCAACAGGCGTTACTGTCCCGGGGAATCTCAGAGCTTCTCCTCACATCAGACAACCATGATGGGTTGAACTGTGGACGGGTAGATGGAGGTACAGTAGCATTCATATATCCATTCATTTATTTAGTGTCCCCACTGCTTGTTAATAATGTGATACTAACTCAACAGTACCTGTATAAAAGACACCTGAGAGCCAGAAATCTTGCCGATTGATAGGGGATCAAATACTTATTTCACTCATTAAAATGCAAATCAATTTATAACTTTTTTGAAATGCGAAATTTTTTGTTGTTATTCTGTCTCTCACCGTTCAAATAAACCTACCATTAAAATTACAGACTGATCATTCTTTGTCAGCGGGCAAACGTACAAAATCAGCAACTGTAAATTTTTAATATGCTGATTTTGTGCTCAGGAAACATTTCTTATTATTGCCAATATTGAAAACAGTTGTGTAAAAGATGATACATTTTTCTAGTATTCTTTGATAAATAGACAGTATTACATTACTAATCTCAAACTTTTGAACATTAGTGTAGGTAAGTAAAGTTCTTCTACCACAGATTATATCTGATTGTCATCTCTTTTAAAAGTCTTGCAGACAGTGAACCTGCAGAAACTTGTGTTCGGTGATGTAAAGCATTTAGCAGAATTGCAGGTCAGTAAAGAATTTAGAATGTTTTCAAATTTGTCCTTATTTACAATTGCATATAACAATTTATTTTGTTAAATGACTGTAGTGTTAAAATGCCAACAGCTGTATTTTTAGCACAGATATCTACTAAATCTGCTATATATCCTGCAGCTCTTATACTGTACTTTCTGAAGATGAAGTATGATTAAGAAATATGGCTTAAACAGTACATAAATGCAGCCTACAACATATAGACAGCACAAAAGAGATTTGAACTTTTTTTTTTTCTGCAGCCACAGAAGCCACTGATGGTGATGGAATATTGGTCTGGTTGGTTTGATGTCTGGGGGGAACCTCATCATGTTTTCTCTGCACAAGGTAAAGAATCTGCCTCATCATGCCTCAAAGTGAGCATGTGGACATTGACACAGATGGACAGACCAGCTTGAAAGGACAATTTGTATCTAAGCTTACTTTCTGCATGAAACAATACCATAATATATGAATGTATGAAAAACAATCCATTTGCCTTGCATGATCCTTTTCCTCTTGTCAGTATATATTCTAATGTCTGATAAATTCTCTCTGCTTTGACATGTATTGTGTCCACATCTCTTCTGTTATGACAGATATGATTTCTATAGTGCGAGAGCTTCTGGATCGTGGCATCTCCATCAATTTCTACATGTTTCATGGAGGAACCAACTTTGGATTCATGAACGGAGCAGTTGACTTGGGAACCTACAAACCACAGACGAGCAGCTACGGTTCAGTAGTTTTAATATTCATAACCACTGAGACAATGTATACTACCATTCAAAAGTCTGTAGTCACCAAGATTTTTTTTTTGTTGAAGGAAATTCATTCTTTTATTGAGAAAGGATGCTTTTAATTGATTAAAAGTGACAATTATACATTTATAAATAATGTTTATAAATGCAAAAGTTTTGTATTTCGGATAAATGCTGTTCTAGAACTTTAATAATATATCATAATAATAATCAGAAATGTTTCTTGGGCATCAAATCAGCATATTAGAATGATTTCTGAAGGATCATGTGACACTGAAGACTGGAGTAATGGCTGCTGAAAATTCAGCTTTGCATCAGAGGAATGCATTACAAAATATATTAAAATAGAAAACAGTTGTTTTAAATTTTAAGTAATAATATTTCATAATATTACTCATTGTGATCAAACAAATGCAGCATAAGAACATTCAAAAAAATCTTTCAGTCCCCAAAATTTTGAGCGGTAGTGTATGTGTGCTTTTACTCTTCAAGAAAGTTTAAAAATTGGCTCTTAAACATCCCCTCTGCATCTCTCTTAGATTATGATGCTCCACTGACTGAAAGTGGTGATTATACAACCAAGTATCATCTCTTGAGGAACCTGCTGAGCACCTACAGCAGTATGTTTCTACATTGTTGTCCCTGATTACAGAATCTGATGTTTTAAAAATGTATTTATGGAGCTGAAGCTCTCTGTACCTCTGTCCTTGTCTCTTTATGTGTGTCTGTCTGTATTTATGACAGATGAGCCGATATCAGAGCCGCCAGCTGTGCAGAGCAGAAGAGCATATGAGCCGGTGGCGGTTACTCATTATATTTCATTATGGGAGAGTCTTCAGTGTGCAGAAACAGTAAGAACTATGTATCACACTATTACATTTTTATTCACTCCTTTTATTTCCCCCAAAACGGAGCACAAATGAAGATTTTTGTCTCATCTTTTTTGTCTAACCATTGAAAGTACACATAACCACCATTTCTTAAGCTTTAAAAAGTTCATAAAGACATTGCAAAAGTGTAGATCGAGCAGTCAAGTCTTCTGAAGTGAAACAGTCACTTTATATGGATACATGTATACATGTGTTATCGTTAAAAATCCTTTTTTTTTACTAGAAAATATGTCACATTAGGGAAGAATAATGGGTTTGTGAATACTGCTTCACTTTGAAAGCAGTTCATGGTATAAGAAAGAAACTAGAAAGAGAAGAACACATTTCAAGAAATGTTCCCAAAATGGCTAAACCATTTATCCAATAGCTTTTCAGAGCTGATGATCCTGTCAGCATGGAGAGCCTTCCAGCAAACCACAACAATGGTCAGTCCTATGGATACACACTCTATCAGACTGACATTTATTCAGGTGGAGATCTCAACTCAAGGAACCATGTTCGTGACAGAGCTCTAGTAAGTCCATCAGTCTTGGCCTCCACAAAGGTTATTATGGATGATAATAAAGAACAAATTAAGGAGAGAATTATAATTCTTTTTTTTTTTTGAAGGTGTTTATTGACAGAGAACTCATTGGTGTTTTAGACTATAGAACACAGAAAGTTAAAATACCTCACAGTAAGGTAAGTATGATGGATTGTTGGTTTATTAAGGTTTTACATAAGGGTAATTAAACTACACATGCCAAATAAAAACCTCAAACTAAAACAGATTTGAGTAGTTTGAAAACTACTTATTGCACAATAATAATACAATTCAAAAAATATGTTTTTGAACACAATTTCTGTCTGTCTTTTTCCTGAAAAGTATTAATATAATCTTGTACTAATTACATTTTATGATTAATTGTTGTGCATTTTCCTAATTTCTGTTCACAGAGTGAGAGGACCTTGAGTTTGCTTGTTGAGAACTGTGGACGAGTGAACTATGGTCCAGCTCTTGACAACCAACAGAAAGGTGTAGTAACAGTGTAGTAAAAATGATCAAATATTGACATGGTTTAATTGCATCTCACTATACTATAGTAATAGATATGAGCAGGAGTGTTATAGTGACCATAACAGCATGCTCATTCATTTTTATTTTTATGCACGCAGGGCTTGTTGGTGATATAACTCTGGACAATGTACCTCTAAAAAAATTCACCATGCACTGTTTGGATATGAAGACCAGTTTCATAAACAGGTTCATTCTGAGCATTTTTCCCTGTATTGTGTATCTGTAGTGCTATACTGGCCTGGGTAACTTCAGCTGCAGGAGATACTGGCATAACTGGTTCATCTGGGGTTTAAGAACTGGTGTTTTAAAAGCATAGGACAAAACTGAAAGGGATAATTCACCCAAAAATGAAAATACTATTTACTCGCCCTCGCCCATTGGAACAGATTTGGAAAAAATTGAACATTACATCATTTACTCACCAGCAGATCCTCTGCAGTGAATGGGTGCCGTCAGAATAAGAGACCAAACAGCTGATAAAAACATCACAATAATCCACAAGGAATCCACACCACTCCAGTCCATCAATTAATGTCTTGTGAAATGAAAAACTGTGTGTTTGTGAGAAACAAATCCATTATTTTCACCATCAATCGACCATTTTAACTTTAAACCATCGCTTCTGGCCATAATCCATGATAACACTTCCTCCAGTGAAAAAGTCCATCCTCTGTTGTCCTCTCACATTAAAATCTACCCAAATATTTTTTTCAAAACTGAATTGGACTGTTTTCGCTTGTAAATAGTGCTTAATCATTTATAATCATATTTCTCTCCTGATTCAGATGAGACGACTTTATCACTGGAGAAAACTATATTATGGATAGAGGCCTTTTATTTTAGCTGGAAGCAACATTTTCAAGTTAACAACATCTTGTTGATGGATTTGTTAATTACAAACTCACAGTTTGTGGATTATATATGTTAAGTGTGGATTATTGTGATGTTTATATCAGCTGTTTGGACTCTCATTCTGACGGCACCCATTCACTGCAGAGGGATCCATTGGTGAGCAATTCTGATGAAGAAACAAACTGTCCATATTCCTTGAATCTCTCCATTTTTCTTAGACTGCAGTCTCAGAAATGGACGTCTGTTGGTACGAAGCCCACCTACCCTGCGTTTTTCAGAGGATCCCTGGTAGTGGATCAGCCCACAGATACTTTTGTGAAGCTGCCAGTGAGTATTCAGCAAATTTCTACACCGTTTCATCCTTGACTGACTTGTTTGCTCATAGCCTTAGAACACATTAGACACAGTTGTTCTGTATTGTTGGCAGAACTGGAGTAAAGGAGTGGTTTTTGTGAATGGGCAAAATCTTGGACGCCACTGGTCGGTTGGTCCTCAGAAAGTCCTCTATCTTCCTGGTCCCTGGCTCAGGAGTGGAGATAATGAGGTGAATGACTGCATTTGACTGTGGTGAAGTATGACAAAAGCCATCATTGATGTCTAAACTGGTTCTAGACAATTTTTATTCTGCATTAATCAATACAAATTCTGTGTCTTCCTTTTAATGTCTTCCTTTTGATCTTTTAGATTATTGTTTTTGAGGAACTCAGAGCTGCGGAAACAATCCATTTTGCTGAAAATCTAGAATACAGCAAGACAGTCGAAGTATCTACACAACTGTTTTGCACCCTCATATGAAACACACCTGCAGCTTTGCAATGAAATCTCAGGCTTACATCCATCAAAACAGAGCTGAACTTGTATTACTTAAAGCAAGACATGACAAGCGAAGAGTACAGATTTAGCAATAGACTTCCCCATTTGATTAATCATATCAAATTAAGACAGCTGTTTTGTATTACAGGTTTTCTGAACTATGTTTGAATATGCAAATGAGACATTATCTGATTAAATATGTACTAATTTGGAAACATTTCCAGAACAGTAGTCTTAACACTGGGTAAAGCCAGATTTTGGATCTCTTTCGATCATTCTATACATCAGAAAACACTGTCAAAAGCAAGAAAAGCACTTTTAACTAATCTATATACAAAGAAAACCCCTCTGTAAAAATCTTCAGAATTTAAACAGGAATAAAACATATGTAAAAAAACATCAGCAGTTTTTACAGAGTTTTGCACATAAAATGTTATATTTAAAGGGGAGAATTTTGGCTCCGTTCAGGAGAAAAAGCCTTCTATGTCATAGCCTTTAAACATAGTATTATAATTTTAATTAAAACTACAGGCAGAGTAAGGAAAAATCTGTAATAAAATATTGTATTTTAGATGTTTTCTTTCCACTAGTTTGATAGAAGACATGTTATGGAAGCAAACTAGCCCAAAATTAAAAGAAAAACAAAGACCGGACCGTTGCATGAAAAAAAAAAAAGATTTTGCTTGTAGTGTCTTGTCTTGTCTATTCCACATGTACCAGCTGTATTAACTGTAACTAATCATGGACTAATTTGCGACTTGATTCTTTAAAATAAAAGAACATGCTAGACATAATACACTGCCCTAAGAGTGTTGATTTGGTTGGTCAGATCAATGTTAACTGTTGTAAGACAACAGTCAGAGACACATTCCACTAACTGATGCTGGTATGCGGTATGACAGAGGACAACTGTTCTTTTCGCAGTATGTTTTTGGTGATGATTATAGAAGTGTGCTTGTATTTAATCCATCTATGTAATCAAATGTTTTCATATGATTAAGAGGGGGCAATGAAGGATCTAATCTAAGGGTTCTTAGTAGCAACCTGTGTGTGTTGCTTTGAGAGAGCAACCATACATTTGTGCTGTTTTACTTTCTTTTTTTACTCAGTTATTCCTCCTTCATTGATAATCGTTTATCATTTAATCATTTATTATTCCATTTAATCATATATTCATTTCTAATAATCATTTTAACCATTTATATTGATTCATTTATTGATCAGTCATTTATAGCTATTATTATTTTTTTTACATTGTTGTTTAGTCTTATGGTTGTGTGGTTTATGAGATATTTGTCTTCACAAGTAAAGAGAATGTCTCCATTTCAAAGTTTTTAATGTCTCAGGCCATTTTTGTGAAGCAGTAATTTTCCATTGCTTGTGGTATAATAACACTTGTTGGATTTGTGCTAGTCAAATGAAGTATTGAAATATACACAACTAAGATTATTCAATAAACTGCTCCTTTTTTGCCATCATTACTTTGTCTCCTGCTTCTGTCCTTCTTTGGCTTTGCTCAGTCAACTACTTGGCTGATAGTAGACTGTTAATACTGTTAAAACAGGTTTTGGGTATTAGACAACTTTGCTGACTAGTTGTTCTGTTGCCAGACAAAACAGATATTTTCTGACAGGATCTTATATGTCTGGGCTGGAGGCATGATCTAAAAATACCTTATGATTAACTTATCTGTTTAACAACCTTATTTTGACTACCGAAAGTAGTTGTTCAAAAAGTCTTATAAATATCGAATATCATTTTTCCTGACAAAGTAAAAGTTCACTTAAGTGGGCGTTTTGCTGACATTTCACAAGTTTACACTACACAGCATGGGTCTTTGTTTCAGTGGCTGTCTGTTTCTATGCACTATGAAATTTAAAAAGGTCCTGTTAAAGCGTTTTAATTTATTCTTTATTATTACAGATGGCTGTGTAACGTGGAGTACATGTCTAAAGGTGATACTCCTGTTATATTGAGTGATAGGCTACTCTCAAATTTCAGTTATTTTGTTCGAACAGTATTAGAGCAAAGGCCATACGGTGTCACCTACATCGATTGTATTAAATTTAAATAAATAAAATAAAATAAAAATGTATGCCAGCGTAACAACAACAAAACACTCTTAAATAAAAACAACAACAACAACAACAAAATTTAACACTAGCCATAAATTTTCTGGTGGTGGTTTCTAGAGTAACAGTACGTATCAGCCTCCGATTGGATGACTGCGCTGTCAATCACGTTACGCCGCAGCCTGCTATTCTCAAAGTGAATCAACTGAGAGCGCTGAATGTGCAAGTAAAGACAATTACTCAAACAGCGGAAGAGTTGTTCCGCCTATTGCGTAGCACACTCGGTCCATTCAATGCTTTCTGTTTGTGTTACGGAGTGGCCCCGTCGATAGGAGTGGATTCATTTCATCGGCCTCAGCAGCAGCTGCAGCAGGGGAGGGAGAGCTGGCAGGTACAGTGTTGTCTGACCTTAACCAGGCCATAAAAATATAAACAGTGACAGCGTGTTAAATATTGACCGCCATCTCGCCATTTGTCCACGGGAAAAGCCAACTTTGAAACCTACGACATTGTTAGCGGCTTGCTTATTTACTTGTTTTCCTGCTTTTGCTGGACAGGTTTCTGACAGGACAGGTGGACATTAGCTCGTAAACCACCAACCCTCTTTAGTGATGGACATTTCTGTGGTTTTGGGCTGCTCTCTGGGTGCTGCCCTTGGGGGTGGGATCCTTGCATCCTATAAACTAGGCTTACTTTACCAGCTATTTCATAAGGTATGAAACATTGTAAAAAATCTGTATTGATTATAATATATAAACTTCTCACAACATAGTTTGACCTCTATCTATCTATCTATCTAGTAGTGACTTTTAGAATAATAAAACATGCATGTTTAATAACTAACGATATACAAGAATAGTAAGCTATCAGGTGAAGAAGCACAGTTTTGCACGAGAATGTGTGCCAGGTGTACATGTGTATGATTAGTCTTGCTTAACAACAACAGCAGGAATTGGGTTATTGTTTTTTTTTTTTTCAACAAAACAAAAGGTGCTGTAATGCTCTAATAACAGGCCTGCAGTCATGTTGCCAGACTCCAACGTCAAACAATTTGTCACCTATTAAGCATTTGTATCGTATTGCCAGAAATGTATATAACAGCATATGGTTTGGTTTGTAAGGATTAAGTAAACAAGTAAAACCGGTAATGAGTGTCTCTCTACACAAACAGGAACACAGATTAGTCAGACGTTACATTTTATTACCGCATGAAATGAAATTTTTTTAAATGCATGCGTATATTTTCTAAATGCATGCATGTTTAATCAAAATGCCATAACTGGACCTTCCGGTGAAAACGACAGACTTCTCTCTGGTGATGTTTGCAGGACTTTTTCAGTCATTTGGTCACTTAAACCTGCTCCTGCAAGTTCACGTTCATCTGCCTCCACTTTTGATTGCAGCGCCTACATCTTAACATCCAATCAACAAACGAATTATAGAAACAAGTCCTGCCCTGTTTTTTTCTTTTGTTCTTATAATCTGTCACAGTTGGATGCACTGAAAAAATGGTGCATATAGAAGTTTTACTGAGAAATTGGAAGCAAATTTCATAAATATTTTCAAAAATATTGAGCAAGTAACAAATTGCACTGAATGTGAAACTTTGAAGTAGAAAGACTACAATAGTATTTTATTGTAAAACGTGTTCTAATCTTTATTTACAACTTTTTTTCCCCAGTGTGTATGTAACAGTATGAATGAAAATATGTGTTTCTAGATCCGTTTCATTGCAACTTTAATGTTCATCATTCCCAGACAGAAAGACAGAGCCCTCGACACGGAGGAGAGAGCGTGGCTGAGGTTTTGCGAGCTCATGGGGTCAAATTTGTCTTTACTTTGGTGGGTGGACACATCTCACCCATCCTGGTGGCCTGTGAGAAACTGGGCATCCGCATTGTCGACACACGCCACGAGGCCACAGCTGTGTTTGCTGCCGATGCCGTAGCAAGACTTTCTGGTAAGACTGAATCAAAAACAGAAAACAGATGCATCATGTTAGAAGATGTAGGAGAAGCTGATAATCTTTCACTTTGCTGATTTAGGTACAGTTGGTGTGGCTGCGGTGACGGCGGGGCCGGGGCTGACGAACACAGTGACTGCAGTGAAGAACGCTCAAATGGCCGAATCACCGCTGCTTCTGATTGGCGGTGCCGCGGCTACTCTCTTACAGGTCAGGAAGTGCCTTATAGTCTACGAGTCACATGCTGTTCATGCGCATGTCACCTGCATATTTGCTCTCTGTTCCGGTTAGCTTATGTCTCTA
Source organism: Tor tambroides (assembly GCA_021397915.2). NCBI lineage: Eukaryota > Metazoa > Chordata > Actinopteri > Cypriniformes > Cyprinidae > Tor > Tor tambroides. Next base: position 3,327 of record JAFVLL020029284.1, on the reverse strand, counting down.
TAACGTCCTTATCTTTTCTTCATATTTATTTCTATCTGTGTCTTGTGTAAACATTGGATTTCATCTCAACTCCAGAGTGATTCTCAGGGAACTAGCCTTGAACCATGACAGCAAGGATTTAAAAAAAAATCATCATTCACACAAAATTGAAAATTTTGTCATCATTTACTCACCCTCATGTCGTTACAAACCTGTGTGGCTGTTTGGTAACCAAACAAGTTTGTCTTCCATTGTCTGGAGACACCCAAATGTCACAGACAATGAAAAATATGTTTGAATTTTGGTTTTATGAAGTTGTTGCTGCACTGCACTGCATCTACTAATGGCCTTTTCACACAAAGAATGATCAAATTGATGATGCTTACTGTATAACAATAACTATATAAGCATCCACAACAACACACAATAATGTTTTGTTTATTATAAGCATGCACTGAACTTATGTTGTCTGCTGCTTTAAATGCTGAAGCTCTGGATGGATTCTGATTGGCTGAAAAAAATTTGTTCTGAAAGTGATTCAAAAACATTGTTGTCATTGATATAGTTGTGGTGTGGATTTGCCTATTGTTATAAAACAGAACACTTATTACAACTTTATAGTTATTTTAATTGTAACTTATTCTTCTTGGTTTGAACAGGCTTTTAATCGGTTGAATTTCAGTGAAATAATTGTTGGTTGTCACCTGCATCATCGAGTTGTCATTAATATTATGGTTTCTTTGCAGGGAAGAGGTGCACTACAGGATATTGACCAAATGTCCCTCTTCAAGCCTCTCTGTAAGTTCTGTGCATCAGTGAGGACCGTGAGAGAAATTGTTCCCACAGTCAGAAAAGCCTTGGCCGTCGCACAGTCTGGCACACCAGGTACAGCGGCCCTGAAATGTACTCATACCTGCAAACTTGTAAGAATTACAGAACCTCAGACACTTTGAACTTCTGAAATGGACAACACACAAACACATACACACACTCACACTTGTTTCGCTATCCTTGTGGGGACTCTCCATAGGCGTAATGGTTTTTCTGCTGTACAGACCGTATTTTCTATTGCCCTACACCAACCCTACACCTAAACCTACCCCTTACAGGAAACTTTCTGCATTTTTACATTTTCAAAAAACTTCATTCTGTGTGATTTATAAGCTTGTTTACCCTTGGGGACATCAATTTAGGTCCCCACCGTGACACAAGTCCCAATGAGTCTGTGTGTATTCAGGTTTAAGTCCCCACCAGGATAGAAAAAACACACACACACACACACACACACACACACACAGCGTATTAGCATACAGACATCTGTTTCCACATCCCACTGAGAGAAAATGCGGGAAAACGCCTCTCTCACATATGCATCAGTTCCTTTTCATCCCCTTCCTTCCCCTCACCCATCCTTCCCTTCACTCAACTCACTCAGAATGGTCAGTAGTAGAATATAATGTTCTACATGAATGCAAGTGATATTTACATGTTTGGTATCATTTGAATTGTCTCAGGGCATCTGGTACAATGGTCTCATTCTTACAAGAAGTTAACTAAAAGGTTATACAGATCCTAAGAGTTTAGAGATATTTTTGCATACTGTATAGGGCAGGTCAGTTCCCAGTGCTTTTCATGCAAAGTTACCTTTTGTCCCAAAAGGTGTTAACTCGATCAATACAAATTCCAATTGTTAGTTCCTGTCTCCATTTCGGGGGATGTTGGTCTTGGGCTGGGTACTTAAGGAAATCTTGCAAGAAGATCGGGGCCTTCTGTAGCCAGAATGAGCCCATAGTATGAAGGGTGTCCACACACTTCATACTATGTATTTCTCTAAAAGTTAGGTATGCATCTTACTCTTAGATTCATCTTTGAGAATTTGATGTTTTGTATTGATATGATTTGATATCTTTGAATTTGCTATGTAATGACATAATACATATTTACCTGACTGATAATAAATTGTTACATTTGATTTTATTCTGACTTTCTCTGAAATTTAGTGGAGACGTATGTTTCCACAAATCTTCGTCCAGAGTTAAGTGCATACTAGATCTCAGGTTAGATGGAGCATGGGGCACATCAGGTGAGATTCTAGGTTTCTGACTAACTGCTTGACTTTAGTTAAGTTGTACTCAGTTGCGTTAACTATGGCGGGCTAGTTATAATACTGGTCATAACCGCTGGTTACTGTCTCAGTTTTAATTAAGTTGTACATAGTTATATTAACTATCGGGGGCTAGGTATATGATACTAGCATAACCTCTGATTATTGTCTGAGCTTTATTCAAGTTGTATGTAGTTATTTTAACTATCGGGGGCTAAGTGAAAATACTAATGGGATATATACTGCTGATTATTGTCTCAGCTATAGTTAAGTTGTATGTGCTTACGTAACTATCGGGGGCTAGACAAATAGTACTAGCATAACCGCTGATTATTGTTTGAGCTTTAACTAAGTTGTACATAGGTAACTGTAGGGGGCTAAACAGAACTACTATTTAAAGAATGGTAAGCATGGGTGACCTATTAAATAGTATTAGCCGTAACCTCTGACTAATGATCAGACTGGCGAGTTTGTGATTATGGGGTACACGTACATCGGCTGGCCTGATACACCCTGAGCAACATAGATTCCTAATGAATGAGTAAATATAAAGGAAGAGTTAAATAGAATAATCAAATGTCATCATAATAATGATAATAATAATAATAATAATAATTAGAAATGAACAAACAACCAATTTGCATTTCAACCTAATTTCGAGGTCATAATCAAATGGAGTCAGATTAAATAATAAAATGGAGTCAGATTCGAATTTAACTTAATTTTAATAAATTTACGCTCTGAAAAGACCGAACACGCAAGAAGCCTTCATCCACCATTGGATACCTTCTTTGGGCCAAATGCATGGCCCTTACAACTTGTTGCCTTTCAGTGAAAATCGCCATTCTGACATTGAAATATTCCATTAATGTGATTTGTGCAAATCTGAGGACTTTTTATTTGGCAGCGGATGTTTGCACTATTTGCAAGTGAAAATAGCGAATATTTTCTTAGCGATAGATACTATTTACACTAAGTGCAAATAGCAATGGATTTTATTTGCACCAAGTGAAAATAGTAGTATTTTTTAACGATATGCTATTTACACTAAGTGCAAATAGCTAAAGATTCTATTTACACTATATTAAAATAGCAAGATTTTCTGCTATTTATAGTACTTATTGCAAATAGTGGCAATTATCTGCACCTCAGTATTGTAGTGCATTATAAAACAGTACGCAATAATAACGTACTGAGAGTAAATTATAGTTTTGATTCAAATTATTAAATGGATGCCACCTTAT
>JAFVLL020029283.1:0-42245 GCA_021397915.2 Tor tambroides | reverse complement strand
TGAATGTATGTCGCGTTGTACAGTACATAGAGACGGCGGCGCCAGAACTGCAGCTGATAGAATGTGCGCTGTAGCACGATACTACAATATTTCTTTAAAAAAAAAGCAGATCTTGGAGACATTTTTATTGTCCATGATCAAAAATCGTTATATCGAACACCCCTACCCTCGGCAGAAATCGCAGACCGAGGGCACCGGACCGCAAGGGCACTTTACCGTCGGACCTCCAAGGGGCAGGGGCTGGAGCCCCCCAGCCCCTCCCTTGTGCACGCCACTGCTTCTTGTTATTAGATCCCAGTGCAGAGCTCTTGTAAAATTCATTCCCTGAAATCTTCTAATAAAATGCTCAATGAATTATCAATTATTGAGATCATGCCCTCTTCTTCACCTTGTTTTAAATGATCTAACAGTGAGATTCCCTCCCTTCTTACTCCACCTCGTTGTGCTGACCAGGTGAGGAGAAGCTCCAGATGGTCGGGGGTATGGTAGAATCAGAGTTACTAGTAATTTCATACAATTTGAGTATTTTTGTGCTCAGAAAAAGTTAACTTAAAAATGAGTATAACCGATGTCCATCACAGCTTTCACTAATATGCTGATATTAAAATATTTGTAAGGAGATAACTGATATAAGAGATCACTTATTTCTAAAGCCACTAAAAGCATGATTTTTACATACAGTAGAATGATTTCAGTTGGTTCATTTTAAAGTCATTTTAAAATGAATACTTTTCAGTTATAAAAGCAGAAGGAGAGGTCAAACACCTAACACAGCCATTCTAGCTGTGAACAAACACATAATAGTTATTTAAAGTGGGCTATTGCCTAACCCTGACCTGTAAGTTTTTTTCTTTATCAGTATTCCTTCAGCTACTGAATGAAGAAGAGCTAAACATTTGTTTGGCACATAATGTTAGTGTTAAATCCCTGTCAGGGTCTGTCAGATTATATTTTGTTTTTTTTGTTTTTTATTACGCTGTGTAAGACAGACTGAATATTGTCCCAGAGGAACTGTTTGGCACTTCCTCAGTTAGCAGACATGCCACACATGATACAAACTAATCCTCATTATCAAAGCCTCTTTCTCTGTACCATGCTGAGAAGGAAGACACTTCTGCTATAATAAGGTATGGCACCAGAACACACATTTAATACCAAACATTTGTTCTCAGATAATGAAAACAGAAAACATCAAAATCTTTACCTAGGATTCAGTTTTAACCCAGGAACATATACACATGTGTTTGCACATTATATGATTAATCACTAGGAAACTCTGAAATTTGTTCAGTGGAAATTTTGCTGATGGTGTGCAACCGTATCAACACTGTTTGTGGGTTACCCAAAAAAGACTCGAGTGCGTTGACTCATAGCCAAAGCCAGGTTCATTGACGATTTGCATTTAAAACTGTGACAGGTGATAAATAATGCACACACGGGGAAAAAATCCAGACTCCAGACTCACTACAAAGCCTTATTTTATTAATGTTCTCACCACTGAAATGGTAGTTGATAATGGAAGCTCATTTAATCCTGAAGGAATAGTAGGACAAAGTCGAAACATAAATATGTAAATAATAGCCCTGTGCTAGATTACTCCTATTTGTCAATGTCAGGGCAACTGTCGCATGCCCTCCTCTATTCTAACACACGTGCTTATTCCTGCACACAATAAAGGAAGTGTTATGTCAACTAATGTAATGCATTGAAATTCAACTTTGTGTTTGTTTGACACCTGTCGTGTTAACGTCACTTCAGTGTTATTTATCAGGAGTGTTTGAAACCTTTACAGGCCAGTTGTTTGGTGTTTTTTACGAACAACAGTCTTTATGATTATGACTGCATACACAAAGCATGGCAAGACTTTTATCTGCTATAAGTAGTGGCTGAAAAACCAAGTAAGTAAACCGAGTAAAAAATGATCGTGATTTTAACGGTAAAAAACTGTGAAAGTGCTACAGTAAAAACCTGTTAAATGATTAACCGTAAGTTCCTGTAAAATTTACAGGGAAAAACCGTAAACTGACATTCCCAGAATTTCCTGCGTTGCATTTCAAATTTTGTTTGAATTTGATGTATTTTCTTTAAAATAACTGTTTCTTAGTTTTTTTCTTATCTGTTATGTTTATTAGGGTTGTATGTTACATCTAATGTTATTAAATTAATGTTTATAGCATATTTCAGTTTAATGAGTCTCACCATGATGGTGTTTAGTGTTTGTGTGAATGACACTGTACACCTTCAATATATGTTATTATTTAAAAGCTGCTTGTGATGGACTTTGGTTCATCATGTGACTCTCATCACCACCTGAATTTGGTGGTTATCAGTGTATTTCAAAGGTGCAAAACAGATTTCAATACTTGAATAGGTTGTTATATTAACATTATATCAGTTAAAGACATTATGGTATTTAACTGTAAATTTAAGTTAAAACCGTAAAACCTAAAATGTTGTTACCGTATTTTTTAATGGTAGAATTCCGGCAACCACAGCTGCCAGTTTTTTACCGTAAATTTTACGGAATTTTTTTTACAGTGTGGGCAAAAACCCAAAGTGAATGGTAGGGATGATTGGACAGCAATTTCAGCAAACCTCAATATTCACCTTGAAACCAACCACAGAGAACTTCACAAAGCCAACCTCCGTTAAAGGGCTGTAACTGTTAAAACTTTTATGACAGGCACCAATGCTAAAATGCAGAAAAGATGGTGTCATGATCATAAAACCTGGACACTTGAAGCACCAAGATGAACTTCAACATCTGCTCTGCATTGTATGACTCTATTCTAAGAAGGTTAGATGCTGTATTAAAGGCAAATTGTGGTAAAACACCTGAATAAAGAAATATTGCCTATTCCCCAGATGTTCACATTGTTTTGTCCAACCCCTATATATAAGAAAATGGCATGACAGATTACTTCTCTCGTCTCCATCTGCAGATGTTAAAAAAGCTCATCAAATACTATTATTGCAGATTGTAGGTTTTATAGCTAATGCTTTCAGTTGCTTAGTTATATGTTTGATATCAACCGATTCTGCATTAGATATGATGAAAATATACAAGCTCAGCACTATGGACAATAATAAAGCTGAAATCACTGTGCCATGATATGACTCTTAAAGGGAGTTGATGAGAAACCTTGATTCTTCACTGGTTCAGTTAGCTAAGGTTGCTTTAGTAATGATTCTACAGTTCATAAATTCAAGACCTTGGGTGTGTGTCATTTTATGATTCTTCATCCTCTGAGCTGTAGGCTATCCCATGACAGTACTGAAAACTGAAAACGCATAAAGTGATGATGAAAATAACATACTGTACTACTGCCTCAATTGTCTTGGTCAATAAAACATCTCTCAAAAAATGCATTCTAGAATTGGGTGATACAATACATTTTGGAAACTTCAAATAATCATTGGATCGTCATATTATAGTTATTCAAAATTATTAAACTGCACTTTTTTTGTGAGAACAGTTTTTTTTTTTTTTTTTTCATCAGAACAGATTTGGAGGAATTTAGCATTACATCACTGCAGTGAATAGGTGGCATCAGAATGAGAGTCCAAATAGCTGATAAAACATCACGACCCAAAAATGTTGGTGGGTTTTGATGTGAGAGGACAACAGGGGATGAACTTTTTCACTGGAGGAAGCGTTGTTATGGATTTTGGTCTCATATTTTGGCCAGAAACGACAGTTTATAGTTAAAACACCTTACTAATAGATTTTTTCATTACAAACATGCAGCTTTTCAATTTATGTGATGTTTATTGATGGACTGGAGCCATGTGAATTACTTTTAATTAACGGCTTTTTTAAACTCTCATTCTGACGGCACCCATTCACTGCAGAGGATCCATTGGTGAGCAAGTGATGTAATGCTAAATTTCTCCAAATCTGTTCTGATAAAGAAAAAAACTAATCCACATCTTGGATGGTCTTAGAGTAAGTACATTTTCAGTAAATTTGTATATTTAGGTGAACTATTGCTTTAAGTGCAGCTTTTCGGGGGAGACTGTACTGTATGTAAATAGAGTCAGACTTGAAGTCAATCTGAAGTTTTCAACAGTCCTCCCTGCCAGCACTGATGTTATTTGCAAACAGTGGTATTGACAGCTGTGATGGATGTTGGTGTCCTGCTCTTGTGCATGGCAGCAGAGTGAATAAGATGAGTCTAGCTGCTCTCTGTCATCACTGCTGAAATACTTTACATGATTGACTACTGTTGCAGTGCCCCACCTATAAAACTTTGTTTACATCTGATTGCCTTGTTGTTTCCACTAGTACAAACATGAAAATAATTCACTTTATACCAGTCTCGGTTGAATTTATAACTGAATTTGGACACAACAAGTCCCATGAAATATATTCACGTCAACTCACAGCTTATTGTCAATGCTCTCCCATAGAATAAGAAAAGAGGTAAATGTAGTTCCTATAGGCAAAAAACCAGAAGTATACACAATATAAATTTATAGAAAACAAAAATGTATACAGAAAGTGTGTATACAGCATTTCAACGTTATTGCGAAGTGAATTGTTTAAAGTAAAGAGTTCATATTTTGTAAGAGTTAGAAGACTTGTGAAATGCTAAAGACAAAACATCAGGGCAGGCATTGACTGACTTTAAAGGTCACAATATAGACATGTACATAATTTTCTTCGATTCATATGCATGCAAATGCAGGAGAGCAGAAATGCGAGAAATCTGGTGTGTTCAGTTTGTGAAATGCACGTACTGTAAACTATGAGTTATTGAATATCAATGTAAACTGCTTCAGGTTGTATTAGATGACTGTGTGAAATTTCTTCTCAGACAAAACATCACAAACAGGCATTGACTGACTTTAAAGGTCACAATATAGACTTTGCGTACCATTTTCTTCCATTTATATGCATGCAGTCCATTGTGTTCTGTTAGTGAAATGCGCATGATTCTGATTCATAATTTAAAATGAATATGTTCACATAATTATGGATAAAGCAACCCAGCGAATAAACAAACACAGGCCTGGCTGCTGACGTCCATTAGGTGCTTTACTGAACACTGTGATAAAGAAAGAGTTGAAAATAGTTTGTTCAGTACTTGTTCAGTAATTTCATCTGCCATATAAGCAGCTTCAGATTGCATGTCAGGCCTAGGGAGTAAATCACTGTTCCCTTGATTCAAGATCAGGTTAGCGACGGCTGATAAAAGCAAGATGCATCTTGTTTTGGTTGATGAGTAACACGTTTGATATTAGAACAGCAGCTGTGTTGTTTTTGTTTGACATTGACAGGCTCCAGCGTACGCCAAACTGTTCTGATTGGCAATCTGTCATTGGAATCTGTCATCTGCTTAGAGACTACTGAGGAGAGGGGTGTATGAGTTATGCTACCAGGTTATCACATTATAAAACAAAGTGAGGAAACGACACACATCTGTTCTAATGAGTAGAACCTGGAGATGCATGCAGAAAACGCATAATTGAGTGGGCAAATAGGGAAAAAAAATCCAGAACAATCTGTCGATCTTCTAAGGTGAAGTGTGCAATTTCGGTGATGTCAACCTACTTTCTTTTATTCCAGTTTAATGTGCAGAGACAACTAAGTAGAACACTCATAAGTTGACATCCCAAAGAGTTTAGCATGGATGAGGAGTCCTTGTCCGACACGAAACACTACCTGTTTGTCTGAACATTACTCAACAGGGGGCAGTAGTAGCTTTTAGAAAACCTGTTTGAAAACAATGAACCTTTTTCACATTTCTGGGGTTTTCAGAAGCAGATGTCGGCAAACTTCGATAGTGTTGATTGGAAACTACAACAAATGTAATTTTTGTGTTTCCATGATACCGGTTTTATGACTTTTCAAAAAATATCAAGAGATATGGTCACAGGAGAGAAAGATTTGCCATTATTTAGCCATTGTATTACAAACACTCACACAGCAACTGTTTTCCAATAATTTAATGGCAAAGTAATTTAACATGAGGTGTAACTTTGCTAGATTTACAATGTTTTGTTAGCTGTCACTGGAAGCACAGAAATTACACACTTCACCTTTTGTATTGAAAAACACTAAACAACAAAAATACAATGATTGCCCAAACCCAACAGGAAATGTTCTCATAAGTTTGGCTAAGGTTCTCTCAAATTTATAAACAAACATTCTTCCAGTAATGCTAATAGAATTTTAACGTTCTTTAATAACATTCTCAAAAATTAGCACATTACATTATGGAATGTTTTTCTGAAACACTTTATTTGGAGATGTTTTAGAGAACATCTAAGGCCCCGTTTACACTAGTGCGTTTTGGTTTTAAAACGGTGTTTTAGAATGAAAACGACCAATGTTTACACTGGGTTTCCGCTGCGTTTCAGAAACGATCTCCGGTTACACTACGCAACCGAAAACGCATGTCACATGACCATTCATGCAGGGTAGATTCCCTATTATTTAGATGGCGGACGCGTCTGCGTGCTTGGAGCGGTCGAATGGGGAACGGTCCGTGTACCTTCGGATAATTCGTTTTTTGAATCTACCCATACATATCTATGGGTACAATAACGAGCATGATGTTATTGTTTACACGGTTGTCAAGGATACGCAGCCACGCCATCGTTTTCAAAAGTCTCCGTTTTCGACCTTGAAAACGCCGGAGTAGTGTAAACGATAGGCGTAACCGTAAAAGTTATGCGTTTTAAAATGAAAACGCACTAGTGTAAACGGGGCCTAACATTCCCATAATGTTTACAAAATAATGAAATGTAACATTCCCCTTAATAATTTCTTTAATGATCAATTTACCATGAAAAAGTGTTTTAAAAAAAATTAAAAACAAAACTAGACCTTTTGAACATTTAGAGACATTCAGAAATAACGTTTTCATTTTAGAAAAACGCTAGCAAAGTCAGCAAGTCAGTCTTAAAACATATTTTTGTTAGCTGTGAAGTGAGTTTCGCTTTTCATATGAAGTTTTATATTATAGTTTTCCAGAGATTACAAGAATGTAAACAGATCAGTCAGCATTCTGGACCACCATAAGCCCTCCTGTGATTTTAAGAGGTAGTAAACCTCTGCATCAACGTTGCTTTTTCTCCATTCAGGTCAACATTATGAGCAAAGCCGCTGTAAAGTCCTGACCCAGCACTGCTGTGCTGCAGCCCAGCTGAGATTACCTGCATGAGGAAGTGACCCCAGGCCAAACCTGCCTGATGAATTCTCTTATGAAAGAAAAAAAAGGGAGGGAAAAAGGGCCAGATTGTGAAAGATGGCCCGGTCCCAAAGCCATTCCTCACGTGCTTCTCTAGCAGCTGCGCTACTAGTTGTAATGGCCTCTGTAGGACGGCGTGGAGATGCTATTTTTCTCTTTAAGTACACAAAAAGTTGTCACGTTGGTGCCAAAGTCAAGATTTAAACTCTCCCTTGAGCATGCTGTAATTAAAGGAATTTATCATAATTGCCAATCAAAGTGCTCTGAGGGGGTGACTCCTTCTCGTTAGACATTATTTGCGCCAAGACCTATTACCATGCTTTGTTCAGAAATGATTTGCACAGATACTTTGTGTGTGAGAGATGGAGAGTAATGTGCCGGTGAGGTAATAATGTTGCAAAATTACTTTGAACTATAATCATCAGAACATAAAGCTTGTTGTTGGGGGTTGTTTATGCTGAAAATACAGACAACGTGCTCATTGTATTTCAAGGACGTGAGGAAACAGGAATAGGAGCACTTAGAATGGAGAGTAAAAAAATGTTGGTGTAAATAGCTTCTTTTGCCTTTAGCTTTAAAAAGTCATCTTTTGCATCTGAAATGTTGCTTTGATGATTCTGAATATATTCATAAATTACATTTGCAGCTTTGATGGAAACATAGCTATTGTGATGTTAGAAAAATTCCAGCATGTCATGATATGACCCCCTTTAAGTAAAGCTGACCTATTCTTATAAGCCACTGAGTAATTTACCAGAATAAAAAGCTTTTTATATCCGTTGAATATTTTGTCTTCTACATGCGAAGCCTGTCAAGCCTCAAAATAGTTTCTTGTTTTAATTGCTTCTTCAAAGAGTGAACGGTCTTGGTGAAGCAGTCGCAGTGAGGAGGAAATAAAAGGTAACAGCTATATAGTAGGATTTGGACGCAGCAGTGCTGCCTTCAAATCCTCATCAGGAGATGGTTAATGCATGAACTGCTGTTCGACAACACCGCGGGACTCTGGCTCACTCGCACACTCATCAAAGACAGCCTGAGGGTACTGAACACCCCTCTGAGCCTTATGACACACCTAAAAACACACTTAATTTGTACAACTGTTCTATTAGTTCATACTACATTCCTTTTTTGTCCTCTGAAGGCTTCCATGGGGGCAAATGTATCAGCTACCTAATTCAATTTGCTCTGCTTCGGTGCTCATGCTCTATAGGTGACTATGAAGCTGAAGGAACAGTACGGAGCTTGTGTTTGAATGATAGAAAACAGAGACAGAACACTTTAAAAGTGCTGTAAGTGAAGCTCTGGAACTTCAGCCAGACTTTGCCAGTGAATTAGACATGTATCTCTTTCCAAAACCCTGCTCTACAAACGTACTGCTTAGATTACTGTAAACAAATTCCGAGTCAGTTCTACTCAACAATTATTTTAATACTTGTGAAGAATTAACATTTGGAAAAAAGAAATTCAATTTCAGTGCCAGTAATAAAAAAACAATTCCGTTTACACAGATTTAAATAACATTTCACAGTCTTTTTATAGGCGGCATAAAAGCAGTCCAACAATAGACCTTAGTCAGGGTAGCAGCATATTTAATTTCTGACAGGAATGAAAATGAGGGATAGAAGTACAGTGCGTTCAGTGGATTGTACTCTTTCTGAGTAACATAACAATTGTTCAGCTGATGAAACTTCTCTCTGAAAATAGCTTTCAGTAGACAAGAACTTCACAAAGCAGTTTTGAAAGTTGTGAGTTGTGATTTACTAAAAACTCATCAAAGCCATTTATTCATGAATTGGATAACACTGCACTGTAGGTTGTTAATTAACTAAAAGCACTGAATAATAAGAGTCATTCTTTCTGTAGTCGGACTATATTTTTCTAGGATTTCCTGCACTGTTAACAAAACCAAACGTCATTCTGAATAAAAATGGAGAATAAAAACTCCCAAAACTTAGAAAAACAATTTCTAAATGTTCCTTGGTTCCAAACTTTTTTCTTTTCTTTTTCTTTTTTAATTGTGTTTGTATTTATGATGCTTGTCTCTTGTCTGAAAATTAAATGTTCATTTATGTTTGTAAAGTATTTTTTATGACTATTCAAGTTCTAAAAATAATTGGAGCTGATCATGGCTTGTGGCTTGAATGATGCACTCTCAGCTTTATTCATATATAGATTGTTTAGAAGGTAAAACATGTTTAGTATGCTGTACAAGAGAATGAATACTCAATTCATACACTTTATATTTTTCAAACTGATCATATTCCCAGTTTGCATTCAAAATAATTGTAAAATGTGATTGCATGCCAGTGATCTATCTACAGATAAATTGTAACATTTTGCAAAATCAGTGGAACTGAAATATCAAATTATGTAACTATAATTGTTTGCAGTGAATGTTTTCTTTTATTGGTTTATACAGTATTAGTACAGTGCTGAATAGCACTGGTTCTGTTGACATTCAGTCCCAGAATACCCTGTTCCACCTTTCCCTGTACTCTGTTTTGTCTCTACTCCTGAGATTCAACACCGTGCCAGGGACTAGACGGTGGGAGAAATATGGCTGAGGCTCACCCAATCCATCACAAGCTGAACCTGCCCAATGAAATACAGGACGAGCTCCCCCAACAATGAGTCCTATCTTGTATGTTAGACCCCTTGCTTGTGTATTTATCACCTGAGCTGAGGCACAATGGCTGATTCACAGGGCAGTCAGGCTGATAAAACACACTGACGTGATCTCTGGGCCGATTACAGAGTCTCTCCCTACGTCCTTCCTGGTCTCCCATTTCTGTCTCCAATAACCTCTTCAAATTTAGAGTTTGTCTTTGGGGCTTTTTCTTTTTGTTTTCAAATAGACCACATTCATAGTGCTCATATGTCCCCATTTGCAGTACTTGGGTACTGATCAAGTATTTTTCTTTGGTAAAAAAAAATTGAAGAGGAGAAACGGTTTTAGTTTTTTCGTCTTCATATCACAGTGGGTCAGTCCTTTGTCACAAGTCAGATGTTACTTGCCAGTGGGTTTGATTTGATCATAAAAATGTCATAAAAATGTCATACCAAAATATTATTATATCAGACTTCCGTTTATTTATTTTGTGTGAAAGTGCTCTGAAAACTCATGGAACATGGAACATTAGGTTAATGTTCTTGCAAGGTTCTCTCAAAATTATGAGCAAACATTCAAAGTTTTCTGGTATTTAATAATGTTCTCAATATGTTTGTACAAAACCTAAAAATATATACATATTTCGTGGAATGATTTTTAACATCTTAGTTGGACATTTGTTTAAAATTTTTGTTAAAATGATGTTAAAAATGTAATGAAATAAAATAGAACATTCCATTAACATTTGCATAAAAAAGACATTTTAAACATTAAAAAAAAACATTTTCATAACTTAACAAGAATGTTAGGAAAATGTTGTTAGAACAGTTTTTGTTAGCTTGATATTGATTTAAAAGTATTTGTCATTTAAATGTCAATTTCTTTTGTCCTTTTTTAACCCAATTGCATATTTAATATTTTACAAAAGGGTTAAGGTTACTAGTCATGTTCCCATGATGTGATTTATATATATCATGTCCTAGAGATTTAGTGCCACATATGGTGAGCTGGCTGACTGTTACATGGATTTTTTTGTTGTTGCAGTTGTGACTTTTTTGCAGCCCATTGATTCATTGATTGATTTACTAGCATGGAAAGGGAGCCAGACTGATGACGGGTGTGAGTGAAGGTCTATAGCTCCTTTGGATAGCCTTGTCCTTGATTTAGACAAATTAATATCTAGCAGGCAATAACTCTCTATGGCTCATCTAGCCCAGTGTCTCCTCCACTGGGTGAGAGGTGGAACACACCACACTGCCGGTGCTAATATCAGAGTCATGATTGATGACAATTATATGCAAAACTGAAAAGCATTCCAAGTGGGGCCTCTAGCAAAAATATAGCATTCACAGAAGTTTCCATAGTTTAGATAATAAAAGTTGGTCTTATGCAAATGAAAGATTTATAAAGGCAGTTATGCTCAGAATATGGAAGCTTTTTTGACCGTTAGCTTTCTGGATGCTGACATGTGGATGTAACGATAAATGGATGCTGAACTACTTTTAGATTATTCATTATCCTATTTGCATGTGTTATATATTCACAGTTCAGAGACTTAAATCGATAAATCATTTTTATAATGCTTTTGTAACTAGAATGGATCAGACTTTAACACGAAGATAAAAGTTTTGTTTAGAACAAACAGATTCACTGGAATGATTTGGACTTTACAAAATTACACATGATAAATCGTTTTGGAATGAATCCGAGTGTCAGTTGCTACATATGAGACAGAGTTGAGCTTTTTTTATGATTTCCTCTGCTTAGATATTAAACACAGCAATGTAGCATTTGGTACTCTTGCAAGTTAAAAATAAGACAGTCTGATGTGAAGTGTCGATCTGAGCCAGAGACTGCCATTTTTTAATCAACTGTGGGTGGTCCTTTCGCTGAGGCCTTCAAGTAGAGTCAGTCTCAGAAATATCATATTTACGCATTCCAAGTTGTAATTTAAAGTGAGAAACTGAGAATTGTAGTCTGGCCTTCAAGTGGCTGCACCCTAAAATATCATTACAACGAGATGCAAGCACATGAATGACCAAGCGAAGATATATTTACAAGTGGGAAACTCTAGAATTCTAGCTAAGTCCCAATTTGAGGGCTTGTTGATTAGAAACATTGCAGACACATAGCTATAGGTGTGTTTGACTTCATGCCATACTGCACAGAATGATTGGCATCTAACCTGAAGCAGTGCATGCCAGTTAGAAATTTTGTCCAACTTGACACAGCAGTGACACAAGGTCACTATTGCATGTACCATCAAAATTCTGTGATTGCAGTTTGAGAATAGTTGGATGGCTCACTCTTTGCAGCTTCTCCAGAGTGGTTGCACAAGATCTGATGGCAGCACAGCTATTTTACAATTGGCCAGATTCACAAATGACAACGATGATGACATCATGACATGTTTTCTCTTAATTATTCTGATACCTTCAGTTCTGTTTTTGGTTACAAATCTGTTTTTATAACAATAAAAACTCTGGAAATTGCAGCAGGTCGATCATTTGATCCAAGTCTTTCCGGAACGGGAATAGATGATTTTGCAGCTGTGCTGCATTTCATTAATATTAATGCATGCACAAAAGAGCTTACTGACAATAAATGTACGGTTAATCACTCACATTGCACAGTTTGCTTTATGCAAATACATGTTTTTGTTAGATATGCATAAATTATAGAAATTGCTGTTTATTGCAATTACAAAATAAATGTATGTATAAATGAAAGCTTCCATATTATTTTTTTTTCCAATTTGAATGCATATAGGTGTATAATTAGAGAAAGCTTCTATATTATTTTTCCAATTTCAATGCATGACATATCGTAATAACAAATTCCAATTCTGCAATAGAAGTGCACCAATGAAGAGTGCATAATGATGATCTTTGAGGAAGTCAAACAGATTCATTAAAATCACTTATTTGTTCACAATCTGATTCTAGTGATTTTAATTTCTTTGATGCATTTCACTGGCTCCCCTGCTGAGAGTCAACCATCTACCAGTCTATGCTAAACTCTTTGTGAACATGCTGTGTGCTGAATAATTGACTGGTGGTCTGATCAAGTCCCAGTGGCAGCTGGTCCAACAGACGCCATGCTGCTATCACACTTCATCATTTCATTTCAAGCCATTGATAATATCTGTCAATGGTCATCATTTATGATGGCCCCGAATTCTAGTAATAAAAAGCTAACAGTCAGTTAGTGTAAAGTATACAGAGGTCTGTACTAACAACAGTGCATTACTGTAGATCTGGGCCACTGCGTGCTGAGAAGGGAATTCATTAGTCAGGCAACATAGTTGCTGGTTTGCAGAGAAGCTCATGATTAGTGGTTGAGTATCTCTCTAAGAGCAGGGCTTTGAAAAAAGCTTCTCTCATCAGTGCAAACAAATACACAGCACCTACATAAATATGATAAGACTTGTCAGTTTTTAAAATAGCCATGTTTTTACTTTTTGCATTTCAGACTGTCACAAGAAAGGTTTAATCCAGCTGAGCTTCTTGTCTGGTGCAAGCATCACCCTATGACACATTTTCCGGCTTAAATTGATCATTAATGTCAGCAGTATATAAAACAGTGGACAGAAACCAGTCCTGCATTGAGTGACCTTTTCAGAACAGCGTAAAGGTGATGTATGCCAGAGGAGTTAGAGAAAGAGTGCAGATGGGTGTCAGTAGCCTTAGTGTGACATCAAAGATCCAAGTGTTTCAACAAGCTGAGGAACTGTTTGCAGTGACAGAAAGGCTTAAAAATGAAAGAGAGTAAGAATCTTTATTGACACTTGAAGATGTTCAATTCTTGTAGACAATCACTTTCATATCAACTCATTTGAGCAGCTTATAAGTTAATTACTTTTTATGCTTTTAATGTTTGTGATTGTTACAGTATATGAACAGAGTTGAATGACAGATGTGCTGCCATATCTAAGGCAGAGACAGTGTTCACATTAGAAGTTAGTAGAGAATGATAGACTGTGGCCCACTTCTCAGATGAAGTACTGGCTATTGAATTTAAGTATGCTTGATGGCTGCATTGTGAAAGGATTACTTTTAGTTAACTCTGAAGTTTACATCTTTGTTTAATTCACTCGTATATTGCAGTACGTACTGTAAAAACAATGCAAGGAAAAGTAAATAAATATTTCTTTTTACAGTACAGGACAGTGGAAACAGATGTCACTGTAATGAAATGTCTATTACATAAGGAGGGTCAGCAAGTGTGTAGCTTCACTGCTGCTCAGATATATAATTAATATACTGTTTCTTTCAATTAACACCAGTGAAGCTACCCACTTGCATATATAAATATTTATACTACGGGGGGGCTGTTGAATGCTTGAATGTGATTGCTTGATGAACTCGTCAACTCACACAGGAACCCTGGCTCACTCGTGGTGCTGACGCTGAATACATTATTGTACTGTATGTTATCTCATAATCTTTTTTGAGAGTGTATGGAAATTTTTTTTAAAATACT
This sequence comes from Tor tambroides, assembly GCA_021397915.2. Classification (NCBI taxonomy): domain Eukaryota; kingdom Metazoa; phylum Chordata; class Actinopteri; order Cypriniformes; family Cyprinidae; genus Tor; species Tor tambroides. The sequence goes on along the minus strand of JAFVLL020029283.1, from coordinate 27,959 downwards.
CTTTTGTGTTCCCCAGAAGAACGTAAGGACGGAAAGAAAGTTTTGAATGACATGGACGAGTAAATGATGCCAGAGTTTTCATTTGTGGATTAACTATTCCTTTAACTAAATACCGTATAAGGAATCACAGCATAAACAAGTGGAAAGGCCATGCTAAATTGCCATCAGACCTCACAGAGATATCAGAACCAAGGCAGATATCGATGCCTCCTTGGATTACCTCTAAGTGCTGACTATCAGTTTGCCTCCTCCGCTCAGGGGTACGGCTCGAATGCCAGATTTTCATTCCATTGTTCTGCTCTGCCAGTTGCAAGTCGATTACTGCATTTACTTACCCTGAGGAGGTTAACCACAGAGCAAGTTCATGGACGCTTAAGAGACTCGAAGGCTAGACCTCTCCAATAGCAAGTGTTTACAGCAGACTTACCATATGGAGAATCTCTATGACAAGAGGTTAGACCTGTGAGTTGTCTATTCATGTTGTCTAGGCTCTGGTGTCAGTAACCTAATATATATTTAGCTTCCTAGCTGTTAACCAGATGGTGCGTTGAAATCATACACAAGCATGCCTTCAGAGACATTTTAGATTGGATTATCATTTATAACAATATACTGTTTGTAACAATCTGACAAAACAACAACTACATGACCAAAACTACACAATAATCCACAGACCACTTAATAAGCTGGCTAAATGCAAAGAGAGGAAACATATTGTAATATTTGTATTGTCTAAATCTGTATCGATTTTAAAGGGATTAAAAAAAACAAATGTTCTATTTCAGCAGTACAATGGGAAAAGGAGTAAACTTTGTATTTGATGAATGAAAAGACTGCCAAAAAAACACTGCTTCATTGCTCATTAAAATTTCTTCCTTCTTGAACACATTGCCCATGGTTCATTTGATGCATTCCATTGTGTATTCTTACTGTTTTTTTTCAACATTTTGGTGAAGTTACAGCTCATGCAAATGGTAGAAAAGTGGGCCAGTTAGTGCCCCTCTAGAACCAAGAAAAAAAATCCATCGCTAAGCTTACTGTTTAGAGAGCTGTTCAGAGAGCTACATCAAAGCCCAAAGGCTGATTTATATATGCATGTCTTCAGTGATATCAGTATAATGATGGAAAATGACCCCTGAAACCTTTAAGCATGTATTACAGCTGGCTTGTTAGTAGATCTTCAACACTATTCTTCTCTGTTTCATGCTTATGGATGCAGTGCTTTCTCGTGCCCTACTCATCTTTACAATTTGATAAAAATGGTGAATAATACTCAACTCACTCTGTGATTCATCCTCTGAAAGATTAAATTTCAGCTTACCATAAAAAGCTGAGAAAAACAAAGACATTTCAGAGACTGCTGGAAACTATCATCACTGAAACAATGAAATGTAACAGTGAAAGAAAGACTAGCGAGATTTTCATTGGCCTCAGGTGAACTTAGGACAACTACGTAATTCTATAGGAATCATGTACAGTTACCACAAATTTCTCTTCTGCTGTTTTTTTTAAAATCATGCTGTTAAATGTATGGTGCTGTGACCATGGGAACTTCCAAACAATAGACCTATGTTGTGAGGGATCTTAATTATTAATAAGGTTTTATGAAAGGTATTTATAGCTTGACTTGCACATGCAGGAAATAGGCTTGGAGTTGTGTGACCATGACATTAACTTTGTGATTTTAAACATGTGAACAGCCTTAAATATTAAATTTTCCTTGCAGATATAGAAATATGTCCATTTAAATATTGACTTTTTCCTTTACCTCAACCTTTTTTCATACGAAATAAAACTACCCCTGAAGCACAATATTATATAAACTTCCACAAATACTCATACCCACTCTAAAAAAAAAAAAAAAAAGGAAACTGTTTTTTCATCAAACTTTGTAATGCAGTTTTCCTCTGGTAGTAAACAAACAATGCATGATATTCCTCTTTTGCATAACTCGGTTTAGAGAAAAACGTTATGTTTCTAAATGCCGCCCACTATGAACGGTTATTCACATTATACATTTGAATTGCTTTCTCAAATGTAATATTGCCCCCTCAGGTGCATCATTTATGTCTATTGGATATGTAAATTGTTTCTTACTCAGTGCTCTATCTAACTAAAGGGGAGATTATTGCATTATTGTGAATCTATAGCATGAAACCATAATGCATGTTTGCACATTCCTCTATTATAGTGGGCTACACATTTTAATGCTATATGAGTACTTATATGTTATTTGTGCTAAATGATTCTACAGTTCTGTAGATTTTGAGATGTTGCTATTTGCAGAGTAAAATATTTGCTAGGCAAAATAAAAAACAAACAAAAAGCAATGGAAGATTAAAGTTATTAGCATGTATTAAATTATGATATAGTACAACAATTCATTCTGGTCCTCAAATTTGTTTGACTGTCAACATGTTCCCAAAGGTAACAGCATTTGGATTTTTTGCACACTCCACTTGTATATTCACAGCATTCCTGACTACAGTAAGTGTATGCTACAAAGTGGAAATGGAGTTTGCCTAAAGCAAGGAGCAGGTTTTTTTGAAAGTCAAAACATCTGTGTTTTCTCTGGCAAATAAAATAGCAGGATTTCTCTCTCTTACATGCTAGGAGCATGAAATGGAAAAACTGGAGTGGAGCTGAGCTGGAGTTGAGTGGAGTCTATATTCCAATTCTAGCGCATTGCTTGGCAACCGGATCCTTGATGCTTAGATTACTTTTTATACTATTTTCAATGAGGGATAAGAAATATATGAAATAGCTGAGCAGTTTTTTTTTCCTGAAAGATACATCAATCAATAGTATTTGTTTAGAGCTGTACTGAATTCGTACAGTCATGTTATTAGACAAGATTTCCACATAAAATATTAATTAAATGCTTTTACATCCATTTATAAATGTTCACATGTAGGCTATAGAAAAAAGTAAAAACATTTTTTGTGTCATTAAATAGGCAACTGAAAGAAAGAATTAAAAAAAAAAATAGAGGAAGAGGCTGTCTAAGTTGTTTTTAATTAATTTGAGGAAATCCAGCTGCCAAGGTCTTTAAACATTAAACTATTTTTTACTGAAGTAAACTTCTCTTTACTGTCTTCTTTTTTGACATTGTAACAATATTTCTCCCTATTAGATTCCAGACGCACTTTAAAAGCTACATTAAAATTCAATCATATGACCACGCGATATCTTCCCCGTGTAAGCGAGCTCACGAATATTCCCACCTGACTGGTGCTGATGCTTGTGGTGAACGTGACTCCGCCCATCACGATGCGCCATTGGCTGGTTCTGCTAGTGAGCGTGCGGCACCTGCAAGTGTGAGTGCACATGAACAAGGCTCAGAAGCAGGACACAAGCCGGCGCGGTGTCTGAAGTTCGGCGCACAGGAACGATGTCCGTTCAGCTTTCGCAAAGATGTCAGAGCATTAAAGTTAGAGAGACCGTTAAAGCAAAAAAAACAAGGAACTGTCACAACATTATAAAACCGGACGAATTTACTCCCTAATATGACTGAGAGAAACAGAATAGAAATGGGAAGTACTGTGAAGGGACGTCGGCGCTTTTTGGAGATCATCTTGGCTCTCGTGCTCTGTGCAACCCTCGCCCGCTGTCGAGGTAAGAGCTGTACGTGGGAGAAAATATGTTGTATGATATTTACAGTATTATTTGCGCACTAAATATCCTGCTGGCATTAGTTCAACTTTTATACTGGATAGAGAATCTTACGAGAGACCTGTTTGATTTCCCGCTTTGCCAACGCGCTCTTGCGCGCGGTAGCGTTAAGCGTTTATCTATACGACTGACACTGACAGCGCAGTTTTTAATACGTATATAGCTACTAAGTGAGTATTTGTGTTTTAATGGTGTTTTGGCTGTATATTTACTGTTTTTAATGGTGGGATGTAAACACTGAGGTGAGACTGACAGTGAAATGGAAAGTTTGTAACGTTCTGTTCTGAAACGGAGAGCATCAGATTTTTCACACCGTCCGTCAGGATTGTTAGGAAAACGAAAGGAAACTGAAAAAAAAACTGATAAGAAGAGCTGGAGTACATTTAAGAGTTTCAATATAAAGTAAATATTCAACAGGCGACCATATATTTAAGTATCTCTCTTCTTCTAGTTCACATATAGGCTACCAAATGTCATTATTTTGACACTTAAATTAACTAAATGCAACTCTGTTATTAAGCCTTGTACTGACACCAGTTGTGAGCGCATATGTAGCCGAATCGAGTCAAAGATCACTTAAGATAACATGTAGTGAAATGCAGTGTTCAGCAGTATTGTCCTGCTGACTTTTTACATAGGCTACTGTACCTTGACTTGTGTGGATTAAGGTGAAGCTGATGGACTGTCAGGCGATGTGATGCAGTTGTGTAATTACAGTGATTTAAAAGTTTTGTATTTTATTTATAGACAAAATAATAACAACAACAACAATAATAATAACAATGAGTAATAATAATAATAATAATAATAATAATAATATGTATTAGAAAATATGATGGGGAAGTTTAAGAGAAGTATTTGTATTGTCAATGGTGTAGCTGCATATTACATGTTTTCTATTTTCATAGATAATAGAAAAAGAATATTATTATTATTGCAGGGTCCCATGTTGATGGAAAACTTTTAAAAATATTTTAATAAAATGTCAGTGTCAATTTATATATGAAATTTTTCAAACATATTTGATCAAATATTGATCTTTGTGAGTGCAATCTTATTTTTTAAAATTATCCAGTTGTCACGAAAGACTAGAGATGCCTTAAGCCTGTGTAAGATGTACAGAAGGTCAGCTTTTAGGCCCAGAACAGCTTGTTATTTTTGTCTGAGATGTCTTCAAGCTTGTCAGATTTTGCTTTTCAGAGATCAATGTGGATGAACATCATATCTTCACAATGAGTGCAACTCACGTGAAAGGTCAGGAACTGAGACCTCTTGCGTGCTACACTGCTCTCAGCTAGCCCAATGGGGCTTATATGAAAATTTAAAAGTGTTCTCAATGCGTCCAGTCAAGCGTGCATGCCCCGTGGATCGCGCATAACGGCACACGATGGTTAGCTTTCTTTTTTCCCTACCAGAAGGTGGCACAGACTGCGTAGACATGAGTAAATTAAGGTCTGTTAGCACAAGTTTAAAAACAAGCTAAAATGCAACTCCGTAGATAATTTTAAAATTATTAGTTGGCGGAGATGCATTAATTCATTCTACCAATTGAAAAGGTATAGCTATATTTCCAATGGTTTCTCATTCTCACACATGCATATACCTCAGCAAAGATATGAAGATCTGTGATATGACAATGCGTGGCCTTTATCAAATCAATTTCAGCTAGATCTCTCTGCAGATGACCTTGATTAGAAGTCGTTCACTTTTGCCATACACTTAAAAATATGGCAGCAATATGACTGCTCTTTTACTGTCATTTTCTAATTTATGAAGTATATTTACATGCATTTTAAAAGTTCAATTTCAGTTATACTAAAATAATAATTCATTTATTTAAATGTCACGTAAATCCTTTAGTTCAACTGAAATCATACAGTCTGTTTTTTTGTAACCGACCAACTTAATGTGGTTATTGCTCACATATATTGCATATAAGTTAGTCGGACTACAGTTGGCACTTGATCCCTAAGACAGACGATGTTTATTCAGTTGTTCAAGTATTTGATTGTGCATTGTGTATAATAATTGTGTGTACTTGGGCAGATGGATAAAGAAAAACTCACTGCCGCTTGATTAGAACTGTGCGTGTAAACATATTTTTTGCCTTGTGCTAAAGGATTTAGATTGAATTTAAATGATTGCACACATATACAATGCAGTTTTAGCAGCAACAATCTAATTTTAGCAGTGAAATTGTCTAGCCGCCAAACTCCACCAGTAGACCGCTCAATGAGAGAAAGCAGCCAGTCTGGAAGCGACAGAGGTTCTGTGTATTTTCCTTGCAGTTATAAAAATCCATCACCAGCTCGGGTCTGCTAACAGTGTGCCAATGCAGTACTGCTCGCTGCTCAAATTTACATTTAAATGAAACCAAATGACTGAACACTCACAGATGAGAGTCAGTAAAAAAGCACCACCTCCTTGTTTTTTTTTTGCAAAAGTACGATTCTCTACCTGAAACTGTTATTAGGCCCTAATGGGATGTGTTTTGGTAAATAAGGAAATTACATGATCGATCCTTGTTTTTGTGAGAGGAAAAACAATTTTCATATAGGGCCTTCAGAGATGGAATAAATCTGGTAAGAGAATGTACCTAGAGAGTGTAACCTTGAGCACTATTAACTCATAGCTACACTTTTGAGTGTGCAGAAAAATAATACAAGCTTACTGTGACTGCTTTCGCTATGCTCTTCTTCAGAGCTGTATGTAAATATTTAATTTTTTGGATGGTGAAGAGGGACTTTAACTTCATTAGTCTAAAGTAGAAGTAACGTGGGCTGATCCACCATCAGGCTTTTTTTCTGGTTTTCATCACCTCCTCTTCAGAATGATCAGTGCAGTGCCTAGCCTCATCGTTTAATCATGTGAAGTCTGTAAATGTGTTTGCATGGTATAAACATAGGCATATCTTCCAAAGATATAGAAAGAATGTTCAATTTTCAGCGTTGTTGTCATTCAAATTGCCTTCATTCTAAAGATATACAAGCTTATGTTTGAAGATGCAAGATAATATCTGGGCTCAGCAGAAGCTTTCACACATTCTGAAACATTTGCAAGATCACGTCCGATAGCATCTGAACATGTGAGATATTATGTATTAGTCATTATTGTTAAATATTCGGAAGCATTGTAATCAGAAAAAATGTCCGTCGTCGCCATCATTTTAGGCAGGATTTAATATACTGTAGCTGAAATAGGTAGTGCCATATGTAAAACAACAACAAAGGAGTTACAGGAAAATGCAAACTGTTTTTCTCTTTAGAGATGCACAATACATTTTAACCTCAAGGTTAAATATGAATATTTACCAGCTTTTTTTTTGCATTGACCGGAGAATAACACAAATCTTCTTACATAATCTACACAAATGCTCTGTATGCCATTGCTGATGAAATCTGGAAGCTTGCAGTTTCCAGTCCTCATTGATGTACCCATTTTTCAGTTTCTTTTTGTGGACAGGACCAACTCAAAGCGTACAAAAGGGTTTTTTCTACTTTAGTACCAAAATAAAAAACATAAGCACACAGCAGTGTTTTAGATCACTGTGGTGTGGTAGGCAACTGTGGTACAGCAGTGTAGTGTAAAGACACACAAGTTTTGGTGTAGTAAATTAATGTTAAGACAATAATATATTGCTGTAGGAATGAGTCCTAAAACCTAGAAACAAGCATTTTTTTGAACTTCCAGTTCCCAAATTCCAAAGTCTGATTTATTTAAATGGGTTTTTGGTTAAATGTCTTTAAGGTCTTTGGTTAACAAAAGGTGGTTGACAAAAATGGGCTAAATAGGGCTACAGAGGCTGTCAGAAAAAGCCATGTCTCTGAGGTCAAACTAATCTGGTTATTGTTTATATTGGCTCACTTGCAAACTTTTCAAACTTTCCAACTTGTACTTTAAAAAAAAATGGAAAGATTTGTCGCTAGCTTAGTGTTCGCTTTTGAAGATATTGCAGCTGTGGTGTAGTTCATTTTCTAGCTTAACTTTTGCTTTTTACTTCTGGCAGTAGTATTGAATTTGAATCTAAATTCACAAAGCACTGATTCTTGAGACATGGGACAAAACATGTCCAGCAATTGTAACTGCTATTATGTTTTTCAATTGTAAATGCTTTGGGGGATTAATAATAATAGACTGTATTTAACACAATTATCCCCTTCAGTTTAATTTTATCATTACTGTATCAAATCTATGACACTTATTGTCTTCTCACTACTGTGTGTCCACAGAGAAGGGTTCAATCATTCATATGCTATAAAATGGATAATTTAGTTTTTTACTTAATATTTCATATCAAAGCAATGATGTTTTTCAGTGACACATGCATGTTTCATAAGGTTTCAAAGGTGTGTCCCCACTTTTTGTCAACACTGTCAGACATTCATTGAAATGTAAAAAAAATCACGGGCAGCTGTCACTCTAAACGACCCCTTTGCCACATTCCACCTCTGCAGAGTACATTAGTGTCAGACAGGCTCTGGTAAGTTTTTTAGGGTATATTCACACCTGTCTTATTTGGTTCGATTGAATCGAACTCAAGTTTGTTTCCCCCCTTGGTGTGGATCTTTTGGGCAGGTGTGAATACAGCAATCGCGCTCGGGTGGGGACCAAACAACCGTACTGAGACCCAGCTGAAGAGGTGGTCTCGGTCCGCTTCCAAATGAACTTTGGTACGGTTGAATGGATAAACCAATGAATGGATGACCTTGAGCTGTAGAGACTTAGCGAACAGACACAACTTCAATTACAGCACATTCCAGAGCAGAGGTCTTCCCTCCCACGCTGTGGTCATTAAAAAGTCACAAATGACCCGCACCGTGGCCGATTTCCTGCCCTAAACCTCCTTATCAACATGAAGACCCCTAAAAAAAACAGGAGAAATTTGAGAAGAGCATCTGGATGTCTTTAAAGAATAGAACCTTCAGTGTCGTTCCTGACCCGTTTACCATAAATAAAGTCAAATAAACAGACAGTACAAAGCACGTTGGATCTGCCAATGCTCCAGCAAGGACTCTCCCTGAATCCCCTGACTGCTTTTAACCATAATTCAATGATGGTATCAACAAGAAAAGACAGATATACATTGACCAGATGTTCAACAAACCTACACCACGGACCTTCCCATGACCTAAAGACCTTTCCTTTTCGTTCTCCCCCTCCAAAGGAATGCGCTCTTTCTCCCTTCTTGGGCAAAAGAACACCCAAACTTTTATTGACTTTGCCAAAAGTATAACCAGTAATGACTGCTTAGATTAAAGCAATATACTCAAGAGACAATATCTATATATTCAGGTTGTATTTTTATACTCAGGTTGTCGTTTATAAGCTTAACTATGTTATTGGAATCTGTGATATCATTTTGTAATCTTTTGGGTGTCTAATTTTCCCGATCGCTATTGTTAGTTTCACATGTTCGATGTGACTATTTAGAATTTAGGATCGTTTAATCTCTGCCTTAGCCATGTAGTATATAAAATTGAGATATGTACTTTAGGGAATGCCATATATGTGTTGTTTAGATTCTAAGGAAAGCTCATTTTATAAACAAAGAGTTGGTGTGAATGAAAATTAAGTTTTAGCATCATAAGGAATGATTATAACACTTATAGAAATCTGCCAGGATATTTTCCTCATGGGACAAGATAGCAAAGCAGATAAATTTACGCATGGAAAGCTGACCCATGTGGGCGGGGCACCGCCCACAGGAACCATTGCATTGGAGGAGCGCCGAGGAACGCCCTGACGTCAGTCCATCTTAAAACGGACCCCCCCAGCTCATTCTGGGCTTGCTCTCTCTTGCTTACGCGCGCTGACTGAAAACTTTGTCTCCGTCTCATTGAGGCGCCCCAAAAGCGCTCACCGCCATTACCACCTGGCCGAGCAGCTGAACATCGAGCCAATACTTAGTCAATTTCTGGAGAACCTCTTCAAAGCTTGAAGCTGACCACAGAACTCAGAGAAGAACTTCAAACCGCGCCATTTCCGCGTCACCAGGAAACAGCCTCTTACAAAGGGCATTCCCAGGACGACGTCAACAGCAAAGCAGCCAATCATCGCGGGATTCCCAAACCAGGAAAGGAACGAAACAAAACCCACCTGCGGTGATATCAACTTAAAGCAAGTACAAACAATTCTTTCTCCAAAGTTTGCTGAACTTGGTTGAATTAATCTTTAAAAGCAAAGATAGAAAGTTCTCTGCTTGTGTAACTTCCTATACGGAGTTCACGAAATAGCCACAAGGGCTAGACTTTAACTTTCTTCAAAATAGCGCATTTGTATGTGTATGTGTGTATGTGTGTTTTGTAGTATTGTATCATAGAATAGAAATAAACTCCCGTTTCTTTCATCAAAAGAAATCTGTTTTCTGTTGTGTAATATTCAGAATCAAACAATGTGCCCAGAACTTGTTACCTAGGCTCATAAATTTACATAAAGTAATATTTGGTTTATTCTATTCGTTGGCCACGAATAAGATAACAAACCATTACAGATATACTGATATGATAAATCGCGGGACGATTGTTAATAAAGTATAATTCTGACGTTTTGATTAATATCAATTAATTATATCAAATCAACCCTAATTTTAATATTTGAATTTCCTACAGCTAAAATTCATAATAAAAGCTTAACCAGAGCAAAATTCCTTAATATTTGTTACATTGAGCACACGTGTGGTTTTGTATACAGTTTCTGGTTCACTTGCAAAAAGGGCAATGTTAAAGCAAACTGCACCAAACCAAAAAAAAAAAAAAATCAACATTGTATTTGGTCCGGATCAAAGCAAGTGAACTAGCGGACTTTCCTGGTGTGAATACACCCATAGTTTTAGAATATTTTAAATCCTAATGTTAATATTTCCTGTGTCACAACCAAGATATGTCAACACCATCTTCCAATTTCTGAGGAAATTATTTAAAATATTTAGATAATTTTATTCTCCTGAAGCAGGTTCAATTAGCATCTAGCATCAGTAGAAAAACAAAATGGCTACTATATGAACTCCATTTGTTCTGTGAAAGAAATGCCAAATTTGCCAACACCGTCACATGTCACCAACATAAGATTTTCTCTGACGGTGATTTGTCTGACGGTGGTGACAGGCCAATAATGGAGTTGACATTCAACGTGAAGTCATCATATTTTTGTGGTTTTCAAGTCATTTTTAATTATATTAAATATAAAAGTGTTTATTTTTTCTAATAATGTATAAATACTAAATATGCGACCTGACAGCATATATTGCTTTGGTGGATTGATAGTCATCACTTCTAATCAAAACCTTTTGGCCACGGATCTTATTTCTGCAATAATACAAAAGCCACTGGGAAGTCCTATTGGCCTTTTGTTGAAGGAACTAAGGTAATTCCAAGTTGCGGGTTATTCTACATAATTACATCATCCCTGCATTACTCAATTATTGATGCTTTTCAAGATTTTGATGTCATTTGTAAGTCACTTCTGCCAAAAGAGGTAAAAGAAAAAGGAAACACTCTGTTTTGTAACAGTGACTGATGCACATGAACTTAAACCACCTGCAAGGACAAGTGTTTGGTTTACAGGTGGTGAGTTGTTTATTTTAGCAAACTTGCTGAGAAAAAAAAACTAATTTATAGGCATAGACACAAAACCAAATACCATTAATTGTTGGCATCCTTGAAAGTGATTTCACTCTTGGTTGAGTTTGATTTAATATATACAAAATTTGTTAGTTTTCACTGTTGCATTGTAGTTCCCTGAATTGTGTAATGTGTGTTCATGAAATATCTTCATTACATGGATTTGTATCATACCTCCATAATGCTTAGACCTTGTGTGTTTCTGGTTCAGGAACCACTTCCATGTCAGTGTTGTTTACAGATGGCACAGACCAAATGAGCTTTTTATAAGCCGGTTTTATGATAGAGTCCCTATTGCCCAGGCAGTTGGTAGGTTTATAGGATTTATCTGTGTCTGCTCTGCAAGAATATCATTCTCTGTCCTCCAGTAAATTGTTTTATCCACACATATTAAAGTGAACCATGAGATATTCAAAGTGTTCTTCCTCTCATTTACAGATTTATTTACTGCTATATGCAGTAGTACAGTTTGCAGGCCTTCCCAAAGCATTAGAAATGCAGTGTTGTAATTCGAACGTGCAGCTTAAAAAAAGCAGTTTTGTCTCTGTATGGAAGCCTTAAATCATTTTTTTCTGTAATCTAGAAATAGAAATGCAGTGGTTACATTTCAGACTTTTTGGATAGTAAGTTGCGCGTAGTATCGCTGTTTCACGATTACGTAGGAGTAAGGAAGATCAAAAGAAGCAATAAGTGTGGGGGAAGAAACCAAACTTTGATCATCTCTGGTGGCGTTTATTGATTTTTTTTTTCTTTCAACTTGACTAACTTCTAGATTATGCACACACACTTTCTCCGGTCTGCTTTGAGTGGTGTAAAATCACTGTTTTTTTTTTTTTGAGTGCCTCGAGCCATTTTTGCTCTCTCTTTTCTGTGCTTTCCAAGTTTCGATCATAAGTGCCCTTTTCTTTTGTTCCAGTGCCTAAGTTTTTCTGAGTCCGACCTACAGTGGGCTCCACCCGCCTCTCACTGACACTAAATTCTTCTTATCCATCCCAGGAGGATGCTCGGCAGCTTTTTTGTTGATTTAACCTGCACCTACACTGAGGGTCATGTTAATTCTGGTGCTTTTGATGCTGCATTTAGGAGTCACAGAACTAGAAGAGGACAAAAGAGTTCAGGAATATTCTGTAATCATTTCGCAGTGCCTTTGATCCAGAAGAATAAAGCAGGTCATACACATTATACTGCAGTACAAATTATGCTGAACTTTTTTGTTCAAACATGGAATTAGTTCTACAGCTCCTACTTCTACAGTATTATATATACTTTCACATACAGTATTAGGTTTCAGCTTTTTCTTCTATTTTAGAACTGTTGATTATTCACATACCAGCCAGTTCACCAAATGATTCTCTGTTCAAGCCAGAAGCGTAATGTTCATTTAGAGGTTAATCTACCTTTTAAATCTCAAGCAACTGATTAGGGACCCCATGGCAACATTTATTGAAGCTTTTGACAGATTATTAAATGGGTGGTTGATTGTGATTTCACTTTTTTAACGTTAGTGTGTAATGTTGCTGTTATCTTTTAATGTTGCTGAGATATCTTTTAAAATTCTGGCAGTTTAATGCCTACTAAAACAACTGGTAAGGGACTACAACGAGTTACTTCCCGGGTCCGATACATCTCGGACCCAGATAAACCGGGAACATGCGGCAAAGGCGGCGAGGCGATGCTGCACTGCTTTAGAGAAGAGGAAGAGAAAACTAGGGGTGAACGTAAAAATCTATTCATATATGAATCGCGATTCTGTCTTCTACGACAGCGTTTTAGTGCCATGTTAAAAATAAAAAAAATCTAAGATTACTAGATTAAAGTCGTAATATTTAGACTAGAATAAAGTCGAAATGTTTCGAGAATTTAAATCGTAGAAATTAAAGTTATAATATTTTGAGAGTATAGCCTATATTGTGCATGCAAATGGCCCGCATTGAGAGCACCGGGAGAAGTTGCCAGGCCACCGGAATTGATTTGAATATTGTTGCGTCTGAGTGGCCGCATCATCTTACTGGGATGCGGAAGAGTCAATTTTAAGGACTCGCGGAAACAGCTTAATATCAAGAATATGATATTTATTAACAGACTGAACAGGAACAACTGTTTATCGTAACATCAGCTCACACACTCAATCGACATTCCTTTGGGGGGCGCTGTAGTTCTCTTATTTAACCATTTTTTTTAAACACACTACAAATATATGTGGGATTATTAGCAGAAATCATACCATGTGTCATACTCGCGGGGACAGTCACAGTATGTTTGGAAATAATATTTCATGTCTTCCATTGCATTCATTATTTGTAGTGCGCCAGCCACCCAACAGCAATAGCTTAAGCTTTGTGCTTTTAATATAAAACAAAGTCTCAGCTTTCAAAATCAGTTTTATAGCAAAACACAAATTATGTGTCTTACAATTATGTGATTTTCAAGCTCTTTAATGTGTCGTGACAGATCGCTGTATTTATGTGAATCAATTCATTAAATTATTGTGAAAATTCCACCACTTACTCCGCAAAAATGTCTGTGGCGTCCAAACTTTCATTCCTCACATAGCCTGTTTAATTAAACAGCAATAAAATGTTCTAAAGGTTGAAGTGGACTCAAATTTGTTAACATAAATTAGGCTATATTGGTGTCTTTTCTGCTGTAAACGTTAAGTGACTATTCACAAACTGTTTTAGTCATGGTACAATACTGTAAATGAGGACATAATATTTAACGTCTTCCATTCATTATTTGTAGTGCGCCAGCCAACCAGTAATCGCAACTATTTTGTGCTTTGTTGCTTTTACACACAGCTCAGCTTTCAAATTCTGTCAGTTTTATAACGAAATACAAATTATAAATGTGTTTTTGCTCTTTATTTCATGTTTATAGCAAGATATAAAAGTGAAGGAACATCATAATGCATGAAAAAAAAACAGTTTAGCCTAATTTATAATGAAAATAATGTCTCATAATTCGTTATTGTAATCTGAAAGATGATTGACTCACATGCCACTTGACAAACACATTATTGCAATATAGCCTACATATTGTTTGTATTTCATAAAACTGATATATTTTTAAAGCTGAGACTTTGGAATATCCCAGTGCTCCCAATCCGGGCCATTTGCATGCGCGAAAGGCTAGAATAGCCTATCTCAAAATATTATAACTATAATCTTTATTCTCGAAACATTTCGACTTTATTCTTGAAATATTACGGCTTTAATCTCGTAATCTTAGATTTAAAAAAATTTTTTTTAATGAGGCACTAAAACGCCGTCGTAGTCTTCTAACGATTCTAATGAATTCACAAGTTTCAAAATCATATGTTTTAAAGCAGCGGTTCTTAATACTGTTCCTCGCGTCTCCCTGCTCTGCACATGCTCTGCATCTCTCTCTCTCTCTCTCTCATTCAGATCGTCAGATCAGCTCCAACAAACTGTTCCAATTATACACTTATTTTCACATAGGTATGAGAAGCGTTATACATGGACGTGCGTGCGATTGCCGTGCTGTATTAAGGCTTTAATTAGGATAAAACCGTATATTAAAAGCTAACATAGTAGCATTTACAAATAACAGCATATATAAAAGTATGATCCAACAACAAACAAAAAAAACATACCATTAAAAGCCGTGCTTACACAGGTTCTGCGCGATCCTCTTTACTAATATCCTCTGCATCTCAATCGGGCTCAAATTGATAAGCAATATAGATGACGCCATTGTTTACAATACAACCGGAGCACATGCCGCTGAGGTGAGGGGCGGGACGTTCAGACATGCAGTAGAGGCGGTTTAGCGAATCACAACACACTGGACTAGCAAACCAATCAGAGCCCATTACGTATTTCTGAAGGGGGCTTCATAAAACCAGGAAATAATCGGTGCATTTATCAGAGAAGGGACAGAGAGGTGTGGAATAAAGGTAAATTATGTGAAAAATAATGCATTTTTTAAAAAAAATGAACACGTTTGACTGCACCCCATAAACACCATCAAGCCTAGAAAAGCACTTTTGAATGCATCATGCTAAAATATAGGCAATGTTTCTATACTAACCCAAAGGTGACCAATATTAATGACTCTCAAGTTAAATTTGGAATAGATATTTTATTCAGCATAGATATGTGTAGTCAGAATAGTCATGTTGATATTCATGAGGTCAAAGGGATATGCACATCAGCAAGGGTGAGTTATAACAGTGTACAAAACCTCCCAAACCATTTAAGCACAGTGGTGTTGTAGACAACTCAAGCTCTTACCTCGAAACATACACTCACATCCATATATATATATATATATATATATATATAGAATAAGGGTCAGAGCACTGGGTCAGCTGATGGGCCAGAAGAGATTTAGCTTACGCAGCAATGGGACAACAGGAGAAAGCTGGATCAAATGGAAAACTCTCTCAAAACACTCTCACCTTGAAGTGCTTTACAATATCACATTACACATTAGGTCAGTGCTAGAAATAACCTTTTTTATTAAAGGCCAATATTTGATAACTCTATTTTTGGTGGCTTTTCTGCTTTTGTAAGGGCATATGTTTTTCCTAAAATAAAAACAGTGTTATCAGACATTAAATATTAAATAATATCAGACATAAAAATGCTTAGGGTACTGTTTTTGGCTGCAGCCCAATTGGTCAGTGGCTTGACGGGAATAATTTTTTGTTATCAGACAGACTGTCCAAGGCCAAATTTTGACAATATAGAAAAAAAATTAGGGGTGCTCTGATCAGGATTTTTGAGGCCGATCACCGATTGCCGATCACAGAAAGCAGTATCTGCCGATCCGATCACTGATACCGATCTTTTTAAAGCCTTCTTTTTATTATGTTGAATTATTTATAGTGATACTCCAATCAGGATTTTTAGACATTTATTCAGGGCCTGAATTTCATTTTTGAGAATGAATTCCAAATACTACTTTTCTTACGTTATCACAAACTTACCATTTACAGAAACAGTCAGCTCTACTGCCTTTCCTTTTGCATTTAAATCTTTATTACAAGCAATCCTGCGGTTCATAAAGAACTTTGTTTTTCTACCTCCAAGAGTTCCATTTATTATTGCCTTGTTTATCTAAGAGTGCTCTTGCCCTTTAAACCTAGCCAAAAAGCCATATGTGTTGACTGTGAAACACAGTATACTTTAATTATGTGCATTTATGGTGTTATTACTGCATTTTCGTGTCAATCCATGTTCATATTTACTGCAAACAATGCGCTACTTTACTCGTTACTTTACTCGTTACTTTAATTCAGCGCGTGCAGTGGAAACGATCTCTGCACTGCTGCAGACGCACCGCTCCTGGAACGCACCGCCGGACCATAACCGCGTGCAGTGTGAACGCTCTAATCCGTTATGATGAGCGCGGAAAAAATACGCACCGCATACGCACTCCAAACGGATGTGAACCTGGTGGTGTGTGTGTGTGTGTGTGTGAGCGCACGGTCTCCAGGAGAGCGCGCGAGCGCTGAATGGTTTAAACACTGGCAAGAATTAAAAAGAAATTTCATTTTATAAACTATAGTGACGACGCGACCCTGCCTCGATTGTGCAAGTGACAGTTCCTGTCAACTGTTCAGCGTGCAGCTCGCTTATAGTGCAGACGCGATTTGATTTGAAGCATTTTGAGAGAGAAAGAGAGAGCGCGTGCTGTGATTCACTCACGCTGTTTGTGAAATTACGTCTCACATAAGGTTTTCAAATTACTTTATAAGTTATTTAATGAAGAAATATGAATTGTACTTCACCTTCAGCATTATAATTACTTCACCCACGCCGGACAAAGACTGAGACGGTGCGCTGCATATCGTACCAAATCTCTCACAGCAGGCGCATCATCAGCTAGAGATCGTTTTTTGAGATCGGCCTTTTTAGAGACCGCCGATCAAACATCCCGAAGCGATTATCGGCCGATAGTGATCGGTAGCCGACCAATCGGAGCACCCCTAAAAAAAAAAATCAATGGAGCTTTATAGCTATTCAAGCAAATATTTTGAATTTCTCATAAATTTCTGACTCTGTTTTATAGGAACAGCATTTCTGTTGCTTAATATTTCCCTTTAAATCAAAGCTGTAGGTTTAAAGTAAAGTTTCATATGAGCAGTGAAGCTTTAATGAAATGCTTTTTCTTTCTCAGCTTATATTTTCTATGCTTAAAGGAATGCTAGCCTTGCAATATTTTATGCATTTAAGTGGTGGTTCATTATGGCAGTTCACCATATGTGCACATCTAGAAGCATGTTTTTTTGAACTGCACACATGACTGAGGTTTACTACATGGCATGCATACCTTGTCCTTCATTGTGTTCTTCATCTTCATAGGTGCAGCAGGCTTGTAGTGATTTAATGTCTCATGCACTTGAAGGACACGCGGATAAAAGCCATCTATTCCATCTGAATGATATCCTCCATTCCCATTTCCATACGACATGTATAATGCTTGTCCTTGTTGTGTATAAACTACCTACTATCCAAAGGGCAAATATCAAATTAGGAAATACTAAAATCACAGCTGAGCTTCTTGAATGTAAAGACTGGCTCTAGGTCAGAGAGGGATTTTAAAACTGACCTTCTATTGTGGTTAGAACAGTGGTTTTCAAACTTGTTCCTGGGGACCACACAGCTCTGCACATTTTGCATGTCTCCCTAATTTACACACCTGATTCAGATCATCAGCTCATTAGGAAAGAGCTCCATGAACTCAAATGAGTGTGTCAGATAAGGGAGACATGCAAAATGTGCAGAGCAGTGGGTCTCGAGGAACAGGATTGAAAATCACTGGGTTAGAATGTCTTATGGTCAGGACTTAGGGACTGTTCGCATGAATATAGAGCTGGCAAAAATGGCAGCACTAATGGCTGTGACATTTTATCAGGGAAACACAAGCCACTACATCAACAGAATGGGGCGTACATGTCTAACGGTGTAATTTGTTTGTGTAAATATATCAATGAGTGGGCAGGCGAATATGAATTTTGAATGAACTGTAATTAATGGAAACACATTGATTGTGCATCCAGGGTTCAAATAATTAATGAGGTACTTTGAAATATTTATGCAGCCTAAATGAAGTGCTTCATTGAAAGCAGTCAGGCTGAAAAGTAAACTGCAGCCCATCTACTAAATATTAAATAAAACATCAATCTGTAAGCTTGCTTTTCAACAGTGAGGGGTGCTGGACAATATCAGAGCCAAATCAAAGTAATTATGTTCATCACTAGAGAGAACAGCAGTGCTTTGTCATTAGATTATTATGATGTGTCTGAGGTCAAAGGTCATAATGATTTCAAAGTCTGAGGCTACATATTCATGACATAAAATAGGTTTGGTGTTATTGTCACGTGTAATTGCAGGACAAAAGGTATGATTTTCAACACATTTTCCTAAAAGTTTTATTGAATATGAAATGTTTGGACCCTTCACATCTTGTATCTGCAGTACTTTGGTTATGACTGAAAACCTATAATTCAGTGCCACTGCTAGGCTGCTAAAATTGCATGCCTGTAATTTAGCAGATGTCACTTAAAAACTAAATCACTCTGTCAGATGAGGTACAGTACAGGGTCTGTCAACTTAACAGTGATTATTACATCCAGGGCTATTTTGAGATGCAGCTTCTCTGAAAACTAGCACATTATCATTTGAAAAAAAAAGGTAGGGAAATTCACTGGCTTTTCTTTTTTATGAAAATGTTTTTAAGTAGTCTAACTTTATTTTCAGATAAGTTGAAGCAGTTAGAATGTTTATGCCTTTTTTTTTTTTTTGTAAATGGATAATTATGCCCAAATGTCCTTGCATCATTTTGCAGTCTGCTGGTTTTAAAAGTGTGAGTGATCGTACCTTTTACATCATCTAATTCTTAGTGTTGTGTAGCTGAGACCTCTTTAGAGTGCTGCCAGATAGTATAAGATCACCAGTCATTTGTGGCACTTGAGGCGGCTCAATCCATTTGTGCTCATGGGTTTGAATCCCCACATGAGTTTGGTGGTTATGGTTGTGGCTCTAATTTCATTCTAATCAGTAGAGGGAAAGGCACAGAAAGCAGGGAGGAAATTAGCTGGGGTTCATTTGGTCTGTGATTAATTTCCAGCAGTAGTATTACAGACTCTTTAGACATAGTAGGGTGTGGATATAGGAATAAATACAAACTGCTCTCTTGGGTGGTGTGTAGTGTGTTTTTACTCTCTAAGGTATTTTTTATTTAATTAATTTTCTTAAGAAATTTCTAACATCAGTCTGATCTAATGAATGAATATTGCTGAATTACTGTAATTTTAAAGAAATTTGGATTGGAAAGTAGAAAAATGGGGTTATCTGGAATTTTTTTCTTGTCTTTTCTTGTTGGATAAGGCTCTATAGAAAATTATCTATCTATCTATCTATCTATCTATCTATCTATCTTTCTAATAGAAAAATATAGAAAATGTATCAGAAATAGCAAAACTGATCAAAAAAATTTAAAACTAGCAAAACTGATAAAAAATTACTAAGCAACCCTCAAAAAGGTCACCTGACACCATCACAAATCCAAGCACAAGTAAATTTATTTGCTAAAAATCCCTTAGTACTGTGTTATGATTGAGTTCAAGAACTGCTTAAAGAATATACAAAATTTAGGAATTGCTTGCATTACATAGTTAAAAAAAAAAAAAAAAAAAAATCAGATATCTAAAAATATCTGCATTTCAGGCAAGACCGTTTTAGCAGAAAAATCCATAATAATGCTATGGGTTGTCTGGCATTGTGGCATATCTTGATAAATGACATTTTCTATTTGCTTCAGCAGCCCTGGTATTAGACTTTGATAAATGTTACTTTCCTTGGTTTGTCTTCAGTCAAAAGCCTTTCTTAAAGGCCACCTTTGTCATCATCACCGCTTCCTTTTGATGAGCTGAAACTTGCCACAGTTATAGGGATTTAAAAAAAATACAGAGACATAAATGTCAGGGCAGGATTCACATGCACTGCTAGAATTAACTTCTTTCGCTGATCTAAGACTGGCTTCAAGTCTTAAACCTCTCATTAGACATAGTTAATTTTTAGATAATCTTAAAAGAACAATCAACAATGGTATTGGCACGTCCCATATCTTTAGCAAAGGTACCTGTGACTTGATGTGTCTTTTGGTCTAAGGACAACAACACTGAGTTGTAATTACCTGCTGAAATCAGAGAGGGTTGAAGCCCAAAGCAAATGTGCAACAAAATAAGATTTTGATCTTGGACTGAGAGGCAGACCGGTTGAGAAGTAATAAGAAGGCGCGATATCACAGGGGAGGACAAAGTGCAGTGATTACATTTATCTCTATTGGTCTGCTATGGGACTGCTGAAGGAGAACAATCCCTGAGCTCTCTATGTAGCAAGGCTTTACTTGCTCTGCTTTTATGCAAGGCATATTGGGAAACAGTCTTCTTCGCAACAGTCCCAACAATTCGAGCCAAATTCGTTTCTGTTTAGATCGTGTTAGATCATGTAGACATCTTTGGATCACTGATTTTTCTTCTTCAGTGTCTCAGTGTGAAATTAAAACAAGTTGAACTTTTGTCTTCCCCTGTGTTCTGGGCCTTTTTGTTTTGCTCTGCTGTTTTGAATTTAAGCACACATCTTGTGTGAAATGCCTTCTAAGTGTTCTATCTCAAAATGAAACCATCAACCCGTTCGTCATGTCTTTCTGACAGGGCACCGCTCTCTGTAATCCTCACTGATGTTTCAAACACAACATGTGTCTTCACTTCTTCACAGTGTTACAAGGGAAGTATACTATCAGGGTTATTTGAGCTAAAGAAATGTAGTGAAAGTTCATAAGGTTCCAGAGTATATTGGTGTCTTAAAGGTATATTCAACCAAAATGACACTTCAACCTATGACACTTAAAAAAACTACCAAAAGACATTGTGAGGATAATCTGTATGAATCAGCTATTTTATTCCAAGTCTTTTGAAGAGACATGAACAGATTCAATATAGGCTTTTATTCATTATTCATTGTTTGCTTGATGACAACAATTTTGGATGAACAATCTGTTTCAGTGTTACTAATATGCATACTTGCGATTACTGTATGTGCTGGTGATTTCAGTCCACTAATTTGTTCTATAAGTTCAGATATTTAGTCCAACAGCTCTCAAATTTTTCACAACAAAGTAGCTTTCCAGTTTCTTTTAACCAGTTTTTAAGAATTCTCATTAGAAATTTTATACTGTAAAACAGATGTCTGAATCAGCAAGACAACGATATTAATTCAGTAATAGTCTTTTCTTTTGTCTAATGTTTCTAATTTGTGCATTTTCGTTATACTTTTCCTCACAGCGTTTATTATAATGGGCTTGAGTGTTTCATTCTGATTCTGCATCTCTTCAGCACTTTTTCATGCAGATGTGGCTCTGGGTGGCAACATGACAGGCAAACAAGATGGATACTCCTCC
Source organism: Tor tambroides (assembly GCA_021397915.2). Lineage (NCBI taxonomy): Eukaryota > Metazoa > Chordata > Actinopteri > Cypriniformes > Cyprinidae > Tor > Tor tambroides. The sequence goes on along the minus strand of JAFVLL020029283.1, from coordinate 6,237 downwards.
ATTATCAGTGGCCAATTTTTCTGGCACCACATCCCATGGGATAGTGTCGACGTGATGCTTATTAATAGTACATGTATAATTTCTAATAAGAGACCTTTAGCACAGTGCTGCCTTTGCGCTCCTGAACACTGTCTGCACTGGCAAGTTACATTAGCATGCCAGTCCACTTGAGTGAATGAGAGGTATTGCTAATGCACCTTGCAAGCCTTTTTTGGACCAAAATCCACTTTTTGGATTGGAAATTGGTTTGAATGCTTTTTAGATCATTTAGAGGGAGCGAGATAAGGGTGGTGTTATTACATTAATGACAAAATGGTGCAGTGGTCCCTCTTAGTATGACATTTACATGCCTTTTTGAGCTTTTTTTTTAAAGCATGCTTTGTCACAAGTTTTCTGGGTTAACTCTGCATTTAGAGGAGATGCGTGAGAGTGCTAAAGTTAATTTAGTTTTGTTTTCACAGACTGTTTATGGGCTGGCAGCCAGGAAGGAAGTAAAGTTTTAATTAAAAACTTTTTTTTTCTGGAATGTATTCTGGAACTTAAGTATTCACACCAAACAAGCACGATAACAAGTCATAATTTATTTCATGATTGTTTGTGTTAGAATAGAAAGAAAGATGGGCAAAGTAGATGAAATATGATTGTTGACTGTTGAATATAACCACAATGATTTTAAGACTTATGTTGCTTTGATTGACCAATTTATTTTAATATAACAGTAATTTATTTATTAGGCTTAAAATGTTAGCTTTCTTCTTGGCATTTTCCTCAGTACTTTTACTTGGAGCAGAGGTGGCTCAGACATTTGTTTAATCCATCCATCCCAAGTCAGCATTTTCAGATAGGGGCCCATTTAATGGGGGGATAGTTAAATTACATTTAGACTCCTGTGAGGTTTTTGAGTCTGATCACATTAATACTGCTTCTCAGTCAGAGTTTTGGCAAGAAACACGCTGGAATTGGAGTCAACTTTTAACTCTGGAGCTCTGAAACACTGCAGTATGAGCCTCAAATTATACTTTCTGTTCATGTTAGACTACTATGCTTATCTGCAATAATGATCTGCAAATAAAAGTGGGATGGCCTACCTGAACTAATGGCACCAGTTTTCAATAAGCATGTTAAATATGGGAAATGCGATTACCCATGCATGACAGTGCTTTCTAAAATCTAGCTGCACAGTGTGTTTACATTGCACTTGAGAATGGCACAAACACTATGAGATCAGATTAGGGTATGTTTGTTTAGGGCTGCACAATTAATTGAAATAAATCCAAACGCATGATAAAGCTTAGTGTGATTATCAAACAGCAAACGCTGTGATTTAATTAAATGAATATATGTGCTGTGTGTGTCAGAGTGAAATGCAGGACTGTGTTCAGTAAATTTTACTCCATCTCTTAATCTGATTTTAGTTTGGGCTGCTTTAATGTGCATTTGGGAGCACAATATGCACCAACTATCATCCCATACTTGTAATGAGAAGCGCTTATCAATAAAAAAAAGAAGCTTTAGGGGCTCCCTGCAGTTTTCTCTTGAAATAAAATGTTTATGTTTATGTTTGATGTTTAGTTTAATGTTTAAAAATGAAGACACCCATAAATATTAGTACTGTAATGCAATATTACAGTAATAAAAAAAACACAGAATTGATTTCTCTTTTGTGTCTCCTTGCACTTGAATGGACACATACACACAAAATTGCTTGCATGTCAGAAAATCATCTGACCATACGATTGCCAGTCGGGAAAGGCCAATCACCTCTCATTAACCCCTTGAACACTGCAAGTCAAAAGACGCCCGACAAAGCTGAAATTTGGCCCGACTCAAAAAAAAAAACTCAAAAAAGAGAAGAGTCCTATGACTCAGAAATCGGCTCAAAATCAACCAAAAATTGCACAGTGTATGCCTGTCTTTATTAACACATGCAAATGATCAACTATGATCCGTTTCAACCTACAAGCGAATGAACAATGCAAATCAAGGAAGGGATTTTATTTCACTATTCAAGTTAGCCCTTTGGGCAGGGCGGTGATGCATTTTGTTAGCCCGAAAACACTGGCCATATGATGGTATCAGAGGTTGCGTTAACCGGAATTTTTTTTATCAAGTGACAGAAAAATCTGAAGCCTGTCCGTCACTTTGACAGAGTACACTGAGGGTGATCTATTGTAATTTGTAACCGTAAATCCTACCCTTGTCCAGTTGGTAGCGAGTGCTCTCAAGTGTGGCAGCAGAGCGTGGGATCATCGGCTCCAGAACAAAAATAATACTGTCACGAGTCTTTTGCTAAGTGTTTGTTTACACACAGGTGAGTACCCACTAGTAAAGCAAAGAGACGATCAGTTCACGTGCGCTGCCACTTTGCTTCGCTTGATCTGAGGTATCTACAGTGATCTATCACGCCACATTAAGAGCGCCAAAACGGTATTTATTGCTTGAATTTCCTAATAAAATGGACAGAAAAAATCTGAGACTGTTGTATCAAAAGTAACAAAGCATAAAACCTATTGTGATTTATTGGATGGGAGGTGCACTATATGTAGGCTACTGTTCATTCATCAGCTGAAAACAGCATCGATTGGGATTTAAGAATTGACATTGGTTCATAAAAATGAGAATCTATTAAAATTGAGAAATCGTTTTTTTTGTTTTACCCAGTCCTAGCATATTTTGTTGTTTTTAGTTGCCTCCGCTGTCACTTCGGTGTTGAACATGAAAAGTCTCTGTTCATCTGTTCTCATCATAAATAAATAAATGCATAATCCTATAAGCTTGTCCTGTAGGTTCATTATTAAAAATGAAAATGAGAACAAAAATACAAACAACTAAATGTGCTATTAGAATTAAAATATGAAAATTAAAATGATGGGTAATAGATTATGACGGACTTTTTACGACCCTGTCCGTCAAAATGATGGATACATCTATTACCATGGTATAAAATGTCTATTGTTAGAGATTTTGCTATATTGTTTATTTTGCGATAAAGCAAATTCGTGTATGCAAATATATCCGCGTAGCACAGTGCTACTTATTCACACCTAAGACTGATAAAGAAACATGCATAAATGAGAAAATAAAGAGTGCGATGTACTTCTCAGAACAAAAAAAAAATGTCTCCGTATGTGACAGTGGTTATTTTTCTAAACAGCACTGAAAATGCTGGATTTATCAACAGAGCTACAGAGACAAATTAAGGCATGACGCAGATAAAGAAATTAACCCTTGGGGCACAATTAGGGTTTTTAATTTCTTTCACCAGGGTGTCACTTTTTTCATTTTTTTTAAGCATTCTGCATAAGTGACATTCACAATCTCTTAATTTAGCACCTGTGGTATGGACCTAACTGCTTTCAGTGACTACTGATAAGAATGCAGTACAAAGCAGCATTGATGCTAAAAGATATGATGAAATCATCAAAAGCTACTTCAAATTGGCATCTTAGACTTTTTCATACCAGTTGAGCTATCATAAATGACAATCTTAAAAGACAAAGCAAATCTGTTTTTTTTTTTTTTTCTTACTTCATCGCCTTTTAGGTAATTGCCAGCCAAAAGCAATAATCTAGAAAATGACTGATGCAGTGCTTCTTATGATGTACATGTTGTAAATGGTGCCAGGGAAGCTTAAGAGTCGGCTGTGTGTAGAAAGCTTTTCTCTATGATTTTTGTTTCATTGCAGACCGTTCAGTGCCAGAATCATCATGCTAATCAATGGCAACAGCTGTTTCAGCTCCCCCTGGAATCGTTCTCATTGACACATCATAATCCAATCCATTCTCACCAAACCTTTACTCTTCATAATGCGCTTTACGAAGCATGTGTGCAATGCTGCCGCAGTATATGCCCAAATCTCTGCCGTAGGTTTCATCGCATCCCCCTAATCATTATAGATTTTCTGATACTGACTCAAAAACAGATGGTAGAACCCCAAAGCCTGCGAGTGCCAGCGAGACTACAGTATTTCTGAATTTGAATTACTTTAGCCTATTAGGGGACTGTGTTTGAAGCAATGTAAATGAGATTTCCTTTTGCCTTTTCCCTGATGTAGTTAAGCATTGCCTATGCTCCTATTATTGAATACTAATTCCACCCATCTTATCTGGAAAAAGTGCTCAATTGTCCTAAAGGGATTACAGCGTGGTGATTTTGTAGCAGCATCATATTCATTTGTTTTTATTTCACGTCATGCTTAAAATGCTTAGAGCTTTGGTAAGCATTTTTTTTCTCTAATTGCTGCTTGCATAAGACTGCTAGCCTGGTTTGATTGATTAGTTTATGGTCTCACACTTTCCTTTTGGTTTTATAAGCCAACTGTTCCATCAAGCTAAAGGGCATTTCCAATTGTATTTCTTATTCAAACACTGCACGTCAAGGTTTACATAGCGCGAATAGTGTTTTGTGTAGTTGTGAATCAAATAAGAACCTATGAACTCAATTGAAAGCGAACCGTAGTAACTGCAGTTCCAGTCACCATTTTCGCGGCACGAATGAATTTCACTTTTTATTTCTTTACATGTTTGTTTTCACATTTAGATTATATTTTCCTCCATTTTGTGTCCTTGATTAAGCTGAAGTGGATGATGCCTGGGGCCTTGACACTCTGACAATGAGAGTGAAGCTGTTAGTGTCAGTAGAGGCCCTTAGTGGAGTGGCTCTGAGGCAGTAGAGACACTATTTGTCTCAGGATGCGAGAGGAGGGCTGCCGTGCCATAACACAAGGTCAGACATTGTGCTGAGTGATGGAGGACACAAGCAGCGAAGGCGGCCATAAGTCCTGCCTCTTCCATTTAGTATGGCCCCAAAGGATGGGGTCATTCAGAGTTTTACACCGACCCTCCAGCTGCAGCATAGCTGAAGTCAAGCCAAAGGTTTGACTTTCACATCCTTTAAACTTTTTGAACTCAAGCACCTATGCCCATTCTCTTGATTTTGTAGTGCCGTTGCCAAACTCATGTTCTACGATCCAAATTTGGCACTATATTTGCTGTCTTTTTATAGTTTTAACCATAAAATCTTGGGATGATTACGATCATAAAACACACACAGCAATTTTTATTTTTTTTTAAGTGAATATTTTTAATGATGGCCCTTTTGGATTCCGTGAAATGACTTTGATTTATCACCAGGATTTACTGGAGACATTTATACCACTGTATGTATTTCATTACTCATTTGTGGTGCAGACTAACACAGTAGGGATGCTCCGATCAGGATTTTTGCAGCCGATACCGAGTACCGATTTCTTGTCATGGTGATCAGCCGATACCGATGCCGATTCTGATGCTTCAAGCTTTATATAACATATGTAATAATGTTATATAAATAATCACAAAAATTATTCCTTATACAGTGAACATTTTAATATTCCTTTAAAATGGTGTTTATGCATAACATTATGTATATCAGGATACTTAATATAAGACAAAAAAAATGCAAACAAAATGTGTCTGATGCAACCCACAAGGCAGAGATGGGCACCCGAGTTAGTGACTCGGACTCGAGTCGCATTTTTATAGCCTTCAGTTCAGACTTGACTTGACCTGAAATGACTCCAGACTTTACTCGACTCGAGGAAAAGGACTTGTGAATATTTTAAAAGCAACTTGAGTCTTTTATCCTTAAGTACTTCTATAAGTGCATCCGCACCCCGGCATCCATCCGGACCGCGAGCCGTAACAGCAGCACCATTTTAAGTGAGCAGCGCATCAAAACAGCGGAGCGGATCACATAACAAGCGCTCAGGGTCGTTTATGGTAAATATCTTTCAGCGCTATATCTTTGTGTTTTTATCTAAAGCTAAACGCGCTTTATTCAAGCCCTTTCAACTCCGTGCGCTTTCTCTCTCTCCGGACGCGCGCCGGTGCCAAGTTCAAGAGCTGCCGCGGTTATTTTAACAACAACAGGAACACGGTGAGAGGCAAAATTATAGATTACTTTCACTAAAACACAGCAGAAAAAAACAATGCTGCAAATATAGTTATTTTTCTTCCTATCTATTTATCTATCTATAACCTACGACTCAAACCAGATGAAACAAGATGTTTACATTTAGCATTATTAATCTGTAGGCTAAGAACATATATGTATATGTGTGTATATATATATATATATATATATGAGCGATTCCACAGTTTCTGTCCACAAGGGGTGTAATGAACAATATAGATTGAATAATACCCAGTTGTTGTCATTTTTTTATTTTTAGTTTACTATTTTGTTTAAGATAGATGT
>JAFVLL020029282.1:93458-113144 GCA_021397915.2 Tor tambroides | reverse complement strand
AACCTGATCCGAATTTTTTTTGACGGACGAAAGTTTCGGAGGCAGTGTGCAAACGTGATTGACACAACGTGAGGTCGTATTTATTTTTTAACGTGAGAAAATTTCGGACTCAGTGTGCAGAGACCTTAAGACTAAAAACATCTAAGATATAGGCTAATCACACTGCTATATAATCATAATCATAATCTAAAGAACGTTTTTCCACTCTAAAGAGCAATATAAAGAACATTTAAGATCATATGTGACCCTGGACCACAAAACCAGTCTTAAGTCGCTGAATCAATAGCCAAAAATACATGGGTCAAAATTATTGATTTTTCTTTTATACCAAAAATCATTAGTAAAGATCATGTCCCATGAAGATGTTTTGTAAATTTCCTACCATAAATATATCGAAACTTAAGTTTTGATTATTAATATGCTTTGCTAAGAACTTAATTTGGACAACTTTAAGGGCAATTTTCTCAATGTTTAGATTTTTTTTTTGCACCTCAGATTCCAGATTTTCTATCCAAACAAACAATACATCAATGGAAAGCTTATTTATTCAGCTTTCAGATTATGTAAAAATCTCAATTTCAAAAAAATTGAGCTTTATGACTGGTTTTGTGGTCCATTTGTAAGATAATTTAAGAATTGAGAGAGATAAACAGATAAATAGGCTATAAACAAAGTTAAATTACGTTTTTTCCTTGCCTAAATTTTGTTTCTTTTTACTATACTGTATAAACTATAATTATATTAATATTTAGCCTACTTCAAAAAACACAAATATTTAATGAACGTTATAAAGTTGAATCATCGATGCTAATAACACAAAACTTGTATTTTTAACATCAAGTCACTCGTGGCTCAAAACAAATAATATTTCGCTTTTTAGTGAATTTGTTCACTTTATTTAGGCTACTTAGTCCATTTATAAAACAAACTTTTCATACAAACTTCACATATCATGACAAAAATTCTAACTTCTGCATTCCTGTCCCTGTTTCCATGACAATATCCTAGTAACCACTGCAAGCACACAAAAACACTGAAAGGGCAACTTCCGGCTGGGCTGAACTTTAAATAATTAATTTATCCAGGCGTTAATTAAACCAAGAGAACGCTTGAAATGAGTAAACCCATCGGAGCAGTGAAAAAGCAGGGGGGGGCAAATAATGTCCGCATTAAAACCATGAGTGAGTATCTAGGGCAGACGCTACAGTGAAGCTAGCCGCAGAGCTAACAGTCACACCTGCTCAGATCTGCCGTGTGTACGCATACTGTACATGCCCACCAGCGTTTATTAACAAAACATCAGTCCCATGCTGTAATCTGCTAATGACTGCGGGAATCTGAGCGACAATGGACTCGAAGAGGGAAAAGGACAACGGTGAGTTAGTTATTAAAGCAGTGATTTGGCGTTGGCGCCTGCTAGCAGCGGTAGCTGTCCACTCACTGTGGTGCTGATTCACAAATATACTTCTGAGATTAAAATCACATGCAATTTTGTTTTGAAGGATTTTTATTTTGCTTGGAAGCCTAATAAGTAGTCTTGCATTATTATATGGGTGAAACAGCATGGCGTCTCCTTTAGGGCATCGCTCGCTTGTTGCTCGTGCGCTTACTTTGGTTCATTAAACACATTCTTTGGTTCCGTTGATTAAACCAACTGTTGGTTTGCGACAACTTTTAGTGCATCTACATAATGACAGCTATTTAATTTAGTTGGCAAAACTCTTTCAAGTGAGGGCTGTGCATGTTGTCATTATCGTCCTAAAAAATTGTATTACTATCCAAGGTAATTCAGTGAGGTTAAGTAAGATTGTTAGTTTTATACGATTTTTTTATTAACTTTTTAGAAGAGCAGATTATAAGAAACCAATCACATAACATTGTTTTATTATTATTTATATACTATTATTTTTTTTATTAATATTTTGAATTAGCTTTTGTTCAGTTTTCATGTCATTTCAGTTTTAGTTTAGTCATTTTGTTATTTGCTTTTGACTTTTTTTTCTTTTTTTTTTTTAAATATTACTAGGTTTAACTATTTTTTTTATTAGTTTTTTATTTTAGTTAGTAATTTTAGTTCTTAAATGTCTATTAAATTTTTGTTCTGTGTTTTTCATCTATTTATTATGATGATGATTTCAGCTTTATTTCAATGAACAAAAATGTTTTAACCAGTTTTACTTAACTTTAACCGGTTTAACAAAAATAACCAGTTCGTGAGAATATAAAAATAATATCACTGGCATGTTTTCACATAGTTTAAGAACAAAATGTTTGTCAGAGGTTACCTAAATCTGACAAATTATTCATAAATAAATTGTATAATGTTTAATAATATTTTTTTTTGCACTATTAATAATAGATAATAATAATAATAATATAATAATTATTATTAAAGATAATAATAATTATCTGTATTTAAAAACAAAGTAAAAACATACTATGTCTTCTACAGTTAAAATACAATCTGCATTAATTAGTTGATTTATTTATTTAGTTAATTAGTTCATTTATTTTACGTTATTAAAGTAAAAAAGGAGAAGAATCTACAAATTATGGAAGGACACGAAGATGTTGTTTAATATAGTGACAAAAAATTTTGAGTAAAAAAAAAAAAAAAACACTTGCTGGGCATTAAATTAAACCTAGAGGAGATCTGCAGCTGTAATCCGGTCTTTGAGAGTTCACACATAACGCAAGATTAAAACTGTAATCACCATTTGAACCTTTGGCATCATGGAGAGCCACATTGATAATCTCCCCTCAGCTGCATGAACCATAATCACACTCATTCTCCTCATATTCCAGAAACAGAATGTGCAAAGATCACCACTGTGCTTCTGAAGTCCCGCACCGGGGAGTTCGATTTGGAGTCCATTATGTTTCTTAAGCTTAGGAATTTAGGTAAGATGATATTGATTTTATTGTCTGCAGAATTCATTCTCGAAATACACAAATACCCAATCTTGCATGTGTTTTTTTGCAGGAATTTATGATCTTGGATGCACAGGAGAGTGTATAAACCTGGAGAGGCTGGACCTCTCTGGAAATAACATCACAAATCTGGGGCCTCTTTCACCTCTACGAAGACTTCTTGTTCTTAACTTGTCAGCCAACAGAATCTCTAATTTAGGTAATAGTTATTTCAATCTTAATGTAATAGCTCTAACAAAAAAGAAAATTTGCTTTAAAATTTCCTCACCCTCAGGCCATTCAAGGTGTAGATTAGACTGTTTCTTCAAAAAGCAGATTTGGAGAAATTTAGCATTGCGTCACTTGCTCACCAATTGCTCTGCAGTGAATGGGTGCCGTCAGAATGAGAGTCCAAACAGCTGATAAAAAACATTACAATAATCCACAAGCAATCCAGATGACACCAGTCCATCAATTGATATTTTGTTAAGTGAAAAGCTGCTTGCTTGATTGTAAGATGCAAATCCATTATTAAGACGTTTTAACTTTAAACCATTGCTTCTAGACAGAATATAATAGAGTCCACAATCCATGCATAATAACGCTTTCTCCAGTGAAAAAGTCTATCTCCTGTTGTCCTCTAACATCAAAATCCACAAACATAATTGTTTAGAACTGTTGTTTTTCACAGGAGAAAGCAATATTATGGATAGAGGACTATTGAAGGTTTAAAGTAACATCTTCATGGATTTGTTTCTTACAAACATGCAACTTTTCACATCACAAGATGTCAACTGATTGACTGGTGTGGATTATTATTGTGATGTTTTTATCAGCTGTTTGGACTCTCATTTTGACGGCACCCATTCACTGCAGAGGATCCATTGGTGAGCAAGTGATGTAATGATAAATTTCTGTTCCAATGAATATCTTGATATCCTGAGAATTAAATTTTTTTACATTAACTATTCCTTTAATGTGACTATATATATATATATATAAAAACAAAAATCAAATCTGTGATATTATATCTGACTTTGAGTTGAACATGTTTCTTCTCAGAACCTCTTTCCAGCTGTGAAAGTTTACAGAGTTTGAATGTTGCTGGTAATGTGATACCGAGGTAAGCAGCCTTTGTAGCTACTCATATTTATCTGCTTTCGTATCCACCTTTCTATGTCACACATGTTGCATTGCACTTACAGTGTTGATAATCTTCATGCACTGAAGTCTTTAAAGAAGCTGGAGAGCATCAGACTGAAGGACAACACCTATAATTATACCAATCCAGGTTAGTGCTTTTCTAGGGTTTTTTTTTTTTTGATTAAATGTTTATGGAGCTCTAAATCTGGCCCTTAATTCATACCAATTTATTTTGCTACAGTCTGCAAGAATTCATCATACCGGACTCTAATTCTTGACATTTTCCCAAACATGAAAGTATTGGATGGTGAGTTTTTAATAGTATTTTGCTAAACACATTTTTTGTTATTTAACATGCGGTTGTGCATTAAATTTTATACTCAGTCTAGCAAGTTATCATATTCCCTTTTAACATGTCATTTCAGGTGAAAGGGTGGTGGGACGTGGAAGTGACTTATACCAACTATGCAAAGATATTGATGATACTATTAAAGGTATTTGCTGGAATTTTAATCCTGTCATTTAAAGGCACGATATGTAAGATTTTCGTAATACAGTATACAAAAACTACTTGCACAGTGTGATATGTTTCATGCAGTTGTGTACTTATGTTAGCCAAAAGTTTTGTAAATTCCAAAGATTTTAAGAGAAAAAATCAATGCACTTGTGTATTACTTTATGTCATGCAATTTTGTGTATAAAATATGATAATATCACGCTTAAACGCTAAAAAGACTGTAATGATATAAACTTTTTTTTACATCAAATGTTTGATTAATTAGTGCATGTTAACTTTGGCAGCCTTAAAAATACACTTCCATTCAACAGTTTAGGGTTAGAAGTACAATAAAAATAATTATTAATTTTATTCAGCAAAGATGCTTTACATTGATCAAAAGTGACAGTAAAGACTTTTACATTGTTACGAAATATTTTATTTCAAATATATGTGGTTGTTTTGAACTATTATTCATGAATAAATCCTAAAAAAAAATGTATAGCAGTTTCCACAAAAATATTTCAAAAAACTCTTTTTAACAGAATTAAACAAATGTTTCTTGAGCACCAATTCAGCATATTAGAATTATTTCTGAAGAATCAAGTGACATCGAAGACTGGAGTTATGATATTGAAAATTCAGCTTTGCATCACAGGAATAAATTGCTTTTTAAAATATATTAAAATAGATGTTATTTTAATCTAATGTTTAAAAGCACTTTGCTTATTAAGTAATATATTTTATTAATAACATTATTTAATTGCTTTTCAATATTATTTTCTCTGTTTGTTTGTTTGTTTATTTATTACTTATTATTTATTTATTTGTAGCAGGCATGTATAAAAATGGCCAACTACCCGAGTGTCCAGAGACCAAACCTTGGGTGGATGATGGTTTTTGGGAGATAAAGAGATCAAACAATGCCATAGTTGATGAAGCCTATAAACAATTCAGTGGTATGGACTAAAATCATCTTCATTCATTAATCAAAACCACTTTCTAAACCCTTCTTTAAACACATCAGCAGTCACATTTCCAAAGCCCTAATTTAGCATCTTTTTGGTAATCATCTCAACAGATGTTCTCCATGAATGCAGGCTGCTGAACAGTCGAGCAGCCCACGTGATCTCCCAAAACGAACGGACCATCAGCCTCAAGAACCAACCAAAGCAGTACGCCGTTTAAATCTGGGAATCTCTCAATCTCATTATGTTTCCATAAGAATGCATATGTTTTTTCCACAGCCTTTTCTATGTCTTTTTAAAAGTCCATAAGCTTGATGCATCACCGGTGCCAGAAATCCAAAACGCTCCGTGTTGCCTGCAGTGTGAGGGTTTAGTTTTTGTAACTACACTTGAGTTCTTTCTGATTTTCCACCGTTTAGAGAGACCGATACTGTAGTTACCCCCAATCCGATTTGATCACTGTCTCAGGATGTTTGCAATCAAGACAATTCCTCTTTGCACTCCTAACACAATGCTGTATTTAACGTTATGCTTTATATTATGCTTAAAATGCTGCTATTTGTATATTTCGTAATGGTGAAGCACTTGTATTGTTTTTCAACCACTTCTGAAGCTTTCCCATGTTGCTCTTCTTGTTTACAGTTTTTAGTGAATGCTTTTTGCCTTTTTATTGCCTAATGTGGATGATTTTGAAATCGCTTGTTTCATACTATATTGTTTCTTTTTATTCGCTCAAGCAGCTTTTTGTTTTAGAATACATCTAAATTGTAGCTTTGCATATTTTGTTGGATAAAGTACATTCATGCCAGAAGATGTCCTTGTGTCTATGTTTATTAATCCTACAGATAATGTAAAAAGCTGCTTATTAAAAAGTGTCAGAGTGTTATGGTTAAAGTGTTAGTTTAGCCAAGAATAAACATTCTGTCCTCATTTATTCACCCACATGTTGCTCCAAACAAAGACGTTCTTTCTTCCATTGAATATAGCAGAATTATCTGAATGGTGTACAAATTTTCAGTTTTGAGAGAATACATCTGATATTTCACAAGTAAGGTATAAAATATTGTTCTGAACACATTCAAGAAAAACAACTCCATCTTCTGGTCTTTACGTGAATTGGTCTAGTCAATACAGGCAGCAAATATAAAACTTACCCACCTCGTGAATTCTTTACTTTCCTAAAATTCACCCACTAAAACAAAAATGATTTCGTTTTCAACCTGAGAGGGGTAAGTCACGTTGCACAATAAAAAGGGGTAATTTTTTTACGTCGAAAATGTACTGTGGCATCCGGTGCAGTAGGGGGAGATCAGCGTTCAGCATGTCTTCACAGCCGAATGCAGAGAAGTGGGCTAGTAGTTGCCAAGTTTAAGAAAACCCCTCTTTTTGGAGTCTTGCATGTTGATAAAAAGCAAATCTCAGTTGTAACTTGTTGGGAACATCTGTAAATTAATAACAAAATTAATTAAAATAAAATAAGAAAAAACCTACACCTGCATCTTCTAAAATCCTGAAATCTCATAAGATAAACACTCCTTAGAAGTGCTGGGGGTCTGTAGATAAACATTGTAAAAATAAATAAATAAATAAAAATTAATTTAAATAAAACATTCGAATAAATGAATTAATGAATTTTAAAATAAATACATAACGATTAGGAAAATGTAATAATGTAACTAACAATATAAATATCTAATTATAAATTACACACACACACACGCTGTATATATATCATTTTTTACATGAAAATATATAGCTGCCTTTTGGATGATCACATTTGGAGGTCCGTGTGATAAAACCGATTGAAAACCCGGCGTAACGTAAAGCATAGCTTCCTAGTAGTGTAGTTACAATCTGGCAACCCAAGATACTCATAGTAGAGGATGAGACACCGGATAGCTGCATTGAGTTACTAGTCGCAAGAACACGATTAGCACAGGATGGCTGGAAACGCGTGGAGGTCAACGGTAAGGACTACATTATATGACAAACCTCAGATCATAGCAGTCTGTGCTGTGTTTTGCCAAATATGACTGTGTAGTATGAAAGCAAGTATATACTTAGCTTGCGCTGAAAACGTTGCGTTGCAATAGAGATGCCACAGCGGCCCTGTACTGCATGCCCTTCACACCCGCACTTACACGTTTAACACATTTAACAGCTCTCAGTCAACTCATCTACTAGTCTTTTAACAAATATAAATGAAGTTAAGAGAATGACACGATGCGTATTAATGTCGTGAATGAATCACGCCTCAGGCAAACGCCACAGATGTTCAACCTCTGCATTCATCCTCACTATCCACACATTATTGTGCTTAAAACCACCCAGTAGTATGCAAACTCAACCAGGAGGACAGTAAGGTCAGGTTGTGAAATTTAAAACGACATTTTTGCTTTTTCAGCTCATAAAACTTCTCGAGAGATGCGGCGTGCGGATAAGTGACTCGAGCTGGTCTCCGGAAGTAAGACGCGCATCTCAGTTAGCTTTAAAGCGTTAGCGCGCAGTGGCTTATAGTCCTTAAAGATGGCAAATCTGACATGGACATTAAAATAGTCAGGGTGAAATAGAGTTTCGACATGAGTTGAGTTAAACAGCTGATTTAAATGTGCAAAGAGAACAATTAATGCTAACTAACCAACCAATCTGGTGGATGAAGGTCACCTCGACATGTTGGCTTAGTGAACAAGAGTTGACTGATGTCAAGACTAAACTAGACTAGAAATTTGGTTTGAGTTCCATTATGGACTTATTAATGTTCTTCTAGAAGAGGAACAAAATCATGAATATAAGTGATAAGACATGAGGAGATGCAGAAGAACCTTTTGTGTCCTTCAGACTGCTGTTTTATATAATCTATGGGTTATGATGGAGTTTAGATTCATTTTACTAGTCTTGGAGGGATGAAATATGAAATAGTTGTAGCCTAAATCATGGGGGATCTTAGCTCTGCAAACCATATCAGAATGAATCATTTCCACAGATATACAGTGGCCCCATATGTGTTTGGACACTTAAAGCCTCACATGAAATGTATGAATGTCATTGGGAGGAAAACATAAAGAAGAAACAGAAATACTAGATCTTACCTCAAAACTAAATTCATTTTTCTTACCAAAGAGGTAAGAAGGTACCTGAGGTGACAAATAAAGGTGTTATGATACTTACAAATGTCTAAATTTTGAATGTGCATGCATGCATGTATGTGTAAATGAAGTTAAAACCTATTAAACCTCTTTTTGGGTTGAAAAGAGAAAAGTGTGCTGGGTCTTAGATATTTGGATATTATTGGATATTTTGTTATCTATTGCAGACACTCAGACATTTTTAAGTGTCATTCTAAATGGAAATTAATAAAAAAAAATAAAAAAAAATATTTGGGCAAAGTGTCCAAATGCTTTTTTTAGGCCACATATCTTGCTGCACACTCACAGTTTTATGGCACCACTCTCACAGTACACATTGCTTTCTGCAAAAAAGAAAGAAAAAAACAAGTAATGTCCCCATCAGATCTGCCGTCTTCTTTGAGGGGTTTGTTTCAAAAAATCCTTCTCATTTGTGTGTGACCATCAGTGACCAGTAGCCTTAAAGTTCTAGGCTGATTTAAACTTAACTTTTTGCAGATTTGTGAAACTACACCCCTCATTTTACACCAGGGATAAGTCCTTACCTTTTTAAATAACTCCCATTTAATCACAACTAATTGGTTTGCATTTGTTTAATCTTTTGACTTCAGGATGATCCCTGGTGTAATTCAATTAACATGCTTGTTGCCTTAATTGCACTTTCCGCATTGTGTTCAAAAACACTTAAAGTTTGCATGCAGAGTTAATGGGATCATACTTAGTCTTTTAAGTTTAGCTCAGTCTAATTAACTGCTTTAGCTGCTGTGTGCTTGTTTGCAAAGAGCCATGGTGAAGATCAACCATAGTGGCAGTTGCATTAAACACAGCGCTTTTTAAAAACATGGTTAATTTGCTTGCATTATAATAGATGGTTTGGGCTTTGTGTATCAAGTAGTATCAGCTTAAATTCGTCTTCCAGTGTTATTGATCTGTTTGTACCTTTGAAATTGTCTTTGCAGGTGTCCCGTGTAATGGGAGCCATGAGCCCACAGCCCAGAACCTTCTCCAGAGGGGTAAGTTCAAATCAACACATACCATGTAACACGGTAATTGTATGGTATTTTTTGCAAATACTTTGAATGTAAATAGTGTTGTACAAAAATATGGTAAAAATTTAGTACCATGGTCAATATGAAAGTAGTTTGTGGTCCAGTTTGGTTCATTTATAATGTACAGTTTGGTTCATTTGTAAAGCTTAGCTTTTATATCACTTGTCCCAAACTATTTTTTAAATGTTTTAATATGTTGCAAATATTAGGAAAATGGAATTTGATTTAGGAAGTGTACTAGGAACTATACAGCGACCTTAAATGTGAAAATATGCAATTTGACAAGTAAAACGGATTAAATTGTAAATAAAAACAAAAGATTTTAATTTTTTTCTTCTTTTCTTTAAATCCCATTTTTATAGTAGTTTTATGTGTTTAAGCCATACACTATATTGCTGGGGGAAAAAGGGTTGGGTACATAAAAGGTCAGTTTTAGTTGCCCAAAAGGCAAGTACTTGGAAGAGCATAATGCCCAGCCTTGGGTATAAAGATTCAATCACAAAAGAAGTCTTTAGCATTCATTTTGCTGCCTGCAGAAACTATGTAGTTGTGCCAGTTGAGTAGTTACTTCAGTCAAGATTGTTCACTTGAAGGCGTTGGTTTTTTGGCACGAGTACAAGCAGAATGAGTCAGACCTACTCAAAACAAACAGCAAAACTTGAAATTGATGCCTTTGTTGTCCTTGCTATTCTGGAGACGTTAGTTATAGCAGCCAGCAGTGTTCAAACTTCATGACCTTTTGAACTTTTGTTCTAAATTCCTTGTCTAAACTTTATGTAGCAAGCTTTAGGTTGCCAGATTGCGATACTTGTGATCGATTTCCAGATTCAGTCTTGTTTTCTGTGCTTTATTTTGACAGATTCAAACTGTAACGTTAATTCCTGGAGATGGAATCGGTCCAGAGATCTCCACTGCAGTAATGAAGATATTTGAAGCAGCTAAGGCAAGTATCTGTTGTTTTACTCTTTGGGAATGCAGCATAGGCTGCAAGTTCCAACAAGTGCATCCTCCACTTTTTCTGCATGTGTCAGGCTTAAAATTGAGCTACTGTTATATTTTTTTAACCCTTTTGTGCACTGTTTTAAATTTTGGTTGTGAACTCTTTCCTTAATCAGGCCCCTATTCAATGGGAAGAGAGAAATGTCACCGCCATCAAAGGACCTGGAGGCAGGTGGATGATCCCTCCTGAGGCCAAAGAGTCGATGGACAAAAACAAAATTGGATTAAAAGGTACATTTGCTGACTATGTCTCATATCAGGCAGATTTTCGTAGTTTATTTGAAACTCACATGATCAAAATTGAATTATATTTCAGGACCACTGAAAACACCAATTGCTGCTGGACACCCGTCCATGAACCTGCTGCTAAGAAAGACCTTTGACCTGTATGCTAATGTGCGTCCTTGTGTGTCAATTGAGGGCTATAAGACCCCTTACACCGATGTGGATCTGGTCACCATCAGAGAAAACACAGAAGGAGAGTACAGTGGGATTGAACATGTGGTGAGTATGAGTGCTCACCTGTCTTTTAAACTATTTTTCCAACCAAACCAGGGCTAGTTGCTCTTATTCCTTTGATTTCTACTGCAAAGTATGTGAACCCATTGGATTTAATTGGTTTAATTTCTACATCAATTGGTCATCAAATTTGATCTGACTTTATAAATAACTCCTTTTTTAAATTGGACCATTTATTGTTAAAAACTAGTTTAGTATTCTTAATGCCAAAGCATTTCAGTTAGTCTGCCATCAGGATTTATGGAGTTCACATACTTTTTCCTGCAACTGCATTTAGACCTTTAGTTCCAGTGTAGCACAATAGGATGACATTTGACTTTTGGAGCCCTCAGCAGCTGACTGGCTCCTTCACAAATGTCAAAGGTCATGCTATTGTCATCTAATGCTGTCTTAACCAGTTTCTCACGCAGCGCTAGCGGGAATTCAGTGGCACAGCTCATATTTCAGTGCTGTTTATTCTTTAGGTAGGTGCCACTCGGCTGCTGTAAATCAGTTGTCTCTGGTCCCAGTCCATAGTGTGTCCAAGCGTCATGTGAAATGACCTTCGGGTCGTCACATTCCATTCATGCGATCTTCCCTTTGTCTGTTCACGTTATCAACTTGTACACTACAGTTCAAGGGTTTGGGGTCAGTGAGATGTATGTGTGTGTATATATATATATATAATATTTATTTATTTATTTATTTTTTAGGGTGGAGATTAATACTTTTATTCAGCAAGGATGCATTAAATTGATCAAAAGTGACAGTAAAGACATGTATAATGAAGATTTATGTTTCAAAGAAATTTCCACAAAAACATAAGGGAGCACAACTTTTTTCAAAATTGAACATAAGAAATGTTTCCTGAGCAGCAATCAGCATATCAGAATGATTTCTGAAGGATCATGTGACACTGAAGACTGGAGTAATGATGCTGGAAATTCAGCTTTGCTTCACAGGAATAAATTATATTTTAAAATTTATTAAAATAGAAAATTTTAAGTTGTATTAATATTTCACAGTATTACAGTTTTTACTGTGATTTTGACCAAATAAATGTAGTCTTTGTGAGAGACTTCTTTCAAAAACATTTAATACGGACTCCAAACATTTGAACAGTAGTGTAAACTTTAAAAAAAAATCTTTTTACTTTTCTCAAATTTTCTGTAGACGTTAAAAAAAAAAAAAAATCTTTCAGACCCCAAATTTTTAAATGGTAATGTACATGATGTGGTTCTATACATAAAGCATTAAGGGGACAGTCCACCCTAAAATGAAAATTCTGTTATTAATTATTCACCCTCATGTCGTTCCAAACCCATAAGACCTTCGTTCGTCTGACCCTGCATAGGCAGCAACACAACTGACACGTTCAAGGTCTAGAAAGGTAGCAAGGACATCATTAAAATAATCCATGTGACATCAGTGGTTCAACCTTAATTTTATGAAGCTACGAAAATACTTTTGTGCACAAAGAAAACAAAAATAACGTCTTTTATTTTAAAAAGTATTCTTGTAGCTTCGTTAATATGTCACATGGACTATTTTAACAATGTCCTTACTACCTTTCTGGGTCTTGAACATGGTAGTTGTGTTGCTGTCTATGCAGGGTCAGAAAGCTCTCGGATTTCTTTAAAAATATTTCAATTTGTGTTCCAAAGATAAACGAAGGTCTCAGGGGTTTGGAACGACATGAGGGTGAGTAATTTTCTTTTTTGGGTGAACTATCCCTTTAAGCTGCCTTATAGATCAAGTCCACCATATGAAACTTGCTGTGCAAAACTTAAATCTGAGTTTGTACAACAGTCATCATATCTTGCCCTGACCCTGTTTTTTGAAACCTAAAAATGGTTTTGTCAAGATCTGGTTATCTCAATGTTATATTTGCACTATTTTCACTCTTAATCAGATTGTGGATGGAGTTGTGCAGAGTATTAAACTGATCACAGAGGACGCCAGCAGGCGCATCGCTGAGTATGCTTTTGAGTATGCCAGGAATAACCAAAGAGCCAGTGTTACGGCCGTTCACAAAGCCAACATCATGTGAGAGTCACAAATCACATAGTATCTTTGTAGCTATGAAGAATTTCTGTGTAACAAGCTTTTACTGACAACAAATATCTTGTTGGATCTAATTACAAAATAATTGTAATATATAAAGATGCTAAATTCAGTGATGTCTTCTAGGCGAATGTCCGACGGTCTGTTCCTGAGGAAGTGCAGAGAGGTTGCTGAGAATTTCAAGGACGTGAAATTCACTGAGATGTATCTGGATACAGTCTGTCTTAATGTATGTTTACAAGAGAACTTTTTCAGTTTTAACACATCAACTTTGACTTGTTTCTAATTTTTTTTTACTGTTTTTCAATGTAAATGTATTTTATTTCAATGTTTATATTTTATTTCAGTTTTATTTTAATTAGTCACTTTACAGTGACTAAATTACAGTCATTAAATAGATGGTCATCTATTTAATACATTAATATATTTTATATATCTAGTTAATTACAACACTGCACTGCATGCATATGCTTTACACTGTGAAATATGGAAAATACAGAATTCTGTTGCATTGCATTCACACAGCGAATACAGTATTTGAAAGTAAATGTGGTCCCCCTTTTCATGTAAATTAAATTTCATGATGATCAAGTTTGTAATAATTCTCAAACCGTTTTATAGTTTATGTGAGTTATTAGAAGACCTGCTCAATGTAGTGACCCAGAAATCATTTTACTTTTATAGTCTTTACATTACTTTGTATTGTGATTATCCACTAGATGGTGCAAGATCCTTCTCAGTTTGATGTACTGGTAATGCCTAATCTTTATGGCGACATCTTGAGGTGAGTCTGTATAAAGCATCACATAATGATAATATATGTGACATGATTATCTACAAAGTGCAAGTCTCACCAAGCTTTGATTTGGGTTTCAGTGATCTGTGTGCCGGATTGATTGGGGGTCTTGGAGTCACTCCCAGTGGAAACATCGGAGCCAATGGTGTCGCCATATTTGAATCAGTATGTATTGGACTCTGGAGGCTGATGCAATAGCTTCACAATGGAGTGATTGATCAAATACCATTGTTCTATATATCATAATCCATTTTTTTTTTTAATGTGTTAGGTACACGGAACTGCCCCCGACATTGCAGGCAAAGACCTGGCGAACCCCACCGCCCTTTTGCTGAGTGCCGTCATGATGCTGCGCCACATGGGACTTCATGGGCATGCTAAAAAGATTGAGACCGCCTGCTTCGACACCATACGGGAAAAAAAGGTAGGATCAGTCATTGAATATGAATATGAATTTAGCTTCTACCATCAAGACAGAACTTATTTTTATGTCTATTACCCATCTAATATTTCAGGTTCTGACCAAAGACCTCGGTGGAAACTCTAAGTGCTCAGAGTTCACAGCTGACATCTGCCGAAGAGTGCAGGAGATGGAATGAGGCTTTTCTAGTCTCTATGTTTGGATCTGATGCCTAAAGAACTGACAGTCAAAAAAAAAGAAAAGAAATTAATCTTCGTATCATTCTGATATCTGCGCACAATTCTACTAAGTGTCTGCGTTTTCGTTTCTCCAGAACTACAAAGCACTGTCTTAAATTCTTGTCCTTCAGTGACTGTATTTGTGAGCTGTTTTAATCTGTCAAAAAGGAACTACATAATCTAAGATAAACTGTATTTATTGACTGGACACTTTCTCTGGTTTGATGTGTTTTGACAATTAGCCATTCTGTCATATGACAGGAATAATCTTGTCCAAATAGTAGGGGCGTAAATACATAAAGGGTATTTTGAATTATTTAGTGTTTTTTTTTTTTTTTTTTGCTTCAAAGTGTGGTAAATCTGTTGAATATATGTTTCACATTTTTTATGCTTAAGCTTATACATCAGCTATGAACTTTGCATTATGGTTAACAATTAATATAATTCAAACAGTTCTTGACCTTTGCTGTGTCAATAGTGAAATGACTGTACTATCAAGACATGACTGTGGATGGAATATATACGTCTATTTTTATGGACAAAACAACCCATGTCTTTATTTTTACAGAGCACTTATACGATCATTATAATACTGCATAAACTAACATTACCATATACAGTAAATCCATAGACAAAGCACAAGGTTTATTTTTAAGATCTGGTCAAAACATACAGGAATATTAAACATATCCAATTTACATGGAAGACAATTAACAGTATGTTTAATGATAGATATTTTAAAAAATTAGGGCACTTAGTGTTGTTAGATTAAAAAAATAAATCATTAAAAATCTAATTTCTACAATATGATTGGCCAAAAAAGCAACAGTATCTTTAACAGAGATACAGCCAGTCTGGAGGTTGTTTATTCTCTGTAAAAACTCTCTATTTCACCTTGATACATCTGCAACACCACTGGGCGACGTAGTTTCATTGTAGGACCTGAAAAGTAACATAATTCTGTTATCTTTTGGAAATAACTATTGTTCCAGTTTCAACAAATAAAGATCCATCAGAAAATGCATTATTTTTATCCCCATTGGATAAAAGTAATGTGTGCACAGCACTCACCTAGTTCTCCTCCGACAATTGAGAAATCTTTCCCTAATATGGTCCATTTTTGAATGCGCTGGGCATTTGAGGTTGCTTTTGAGTTGACCTGTGCGATGCCCTCTTCAATGGACTGGTACACTATCTTGTCTTTTCCTCCAATGATGTCTGACACCTTTGTCGATTGGCTACCATGCCGCTGACAGAATTCCACAGCCTCCAAGCTAAGAGTGTCAGTGGGTTCTGTAGTCTCTGGATTGATTGTGCACTATCCAAGGAAAGGAATAATAGATTAACCTAAATGGTTTTGGAGTTGTTGAAGCCAGAGCCTTTCTCAAGGCATAGTTTACCTTTAGCGTTAGCAGCATGGACAGAAATTTCCTCTTGTCTCCAATCAGCATGGCATTACTGATGATTGGCAACTCCTGTTTTACAGCATCCTCTATGGGAAGTGGGGGAACGTTCTCTCCTCCAGCCGTGATGATAAGCTCTGAATGAAAAGCGATTAAATGGAAATGCCATTTTAAGCTAACCTGAATCTAATTATAGCATCAAAGCTAGTAAAATATGTGTCTGATTCAAAATAGCAACCTTTACCTTTTATTCTTCCAGTGATGTAAAGAAAGCCATCTTCATCTACCTTTCCCAAATCTCCAGACCGGAGCCATCCATCTTCATCCAAAGCCTCCTTTGTTTTATCCTCCAGGTTGAGGAATCCCATGAAGACATTGCGGC
Source organism: Tor tambroides (assembly GCA_021397915.2). Classification (NCBI taxonomy): domain Eukaryota; kingdom Metazoa; phylum Chordata; class Actinopteri; order Cypriniformes; family Cyprinidae; genus Tor; species Tor tambroides. The sequence goes on along the minus strand of JAFVLL020029282.1, from coordinate 96,672 downwards.
CCCAGAAACACACCTCTCCAATGCCATCAGCATCTACGTTTACTTGTTTGTATCGGCAGCCCGGAACCACTTTACCACAGCTAGAAGAGTTTTGTGAATTATTACACAGTGAGCTTGTTGATTATTGGCCTTCAGATTGAAGGTACTCAACCTTTAAGTTGAGGTAAGAAGGCTTGCCTTGACAATCGGTACACTTTTGGTCCAGACATAAAGTGGGGTCCCGAGCTTTCACTCATCCCGTAGGCTTCATACAGCCGAATGTTGAGGCCAAGGAAGAACTGAAGAGTTTCACTTCCAATAGGTGCTGCTCCCGAGAAGAACTTCGCACAATTGGAGAAGCCTAGCTCAGCACGAAGCTTCTGCAAGACCAAACTGTCTGCAAGAGTGAAGAGGAATGACTTCTCCTCATCCCTAATTTAAAGAAAATGATCATGAAAACATAAGAAAACTTATAAATAACTTCAATGTAATGTGGACAGTGATATACTGTAAAACAATTGACGTACTTGGTAAGTCTTTGATTAGCCTCCAGACTAACAGACATGGCCCATGTCACCAGTTTCCTTTTCATGTATCCACACCGTGAAATGCCTTCTTTGATCTTTTCCATAATTTTCTCCCAGACACGAGGAACGCCCATGTGGGCTGTAGGGGTTACCTCTCGAAGAGTGTCCACTAAAGTCCCCTAAAAGGTAACATAAAATTTCAAGTAAACAATGTAGAGTACAATTTGATCCTTTATAACATTTGGCAGTGCTGTAGTAGTCTGGTCTCAAGTTTGAGTCCAAGATCATACGCCCATGAACCTTTACATTATAACCACCGATTTAATAACTGGTAGGACCTCCATTAGCCCATATAACAGTTGCCACGTGGCGAGGTGTTAATTCGATGAGGTGGCGATAGGTCCCCTGGGGTATCTGGTACTATAATGTCAACAGCAGGTCCTTCGCTTCCCATACATTGAGGGGTGGTGATAATGTAGTGTGAACCCGCTTTTCCAAGTCGAACCACAAATGTTGGACTGGTTGAATTTGGAGGCCAAAGCATTAACAGAAATTTACCATCATGTTCTTTGAACCACGCCTTGACAATTCTGGCAGTGTGGCATGATGCATTATCCTGTTGGTAACGACCATCACTGGCAGGGAACACTGTTGCCATGAATGGGTGCACTTGGTCCGCAACGAAGTTCAGATACCTCATAGCTGTCAGGAATTGTGCTATTGGGATAATGGGGCCTAAAGTGCCCCAACAAAACTTTGCCCACAGCATAACTGGAACTGTGTCCACCCAACAGTGTATCCAGGTGCCATAGCCTCTGTTGGTAACCGGCGTATCTGCACTCGGCCATGACGTGATGCACCGGGAATCTTGGTTGGGGGGTTGATTATAATGTATATAATCAACCAACTTCAGGTCTCTGACTTGATTTGGAGTTGATATACTTAGGTCCTGTCCTGGTATCGACTACAGCACTGATATTTGATGATGACACCAGTTACAGCATTTAAAGCAGGGGTTCCACCTTCCAGTAGAGTGTGTAAGATTGGTAGGACGTGTGTAAGAAGAGTGGGTGTATTGGAGCTAAACTCTGCAGGAAGGTGGCTCTCCAGGAGCAGGACTGACTGGCCTAAAGCTAAATAAAAGTTCTGTTCTTAAACATTTACCTTTAGAGCATCTGGCTGAGCAAAGTTAACTTGCTCCCCCCACTGGATCCCTGTCCAGAGATCATAGATCTGGGCGGCAATATGGCTGAGAGGAAGGTAGCTGACCAGAGACTCTTGCCTGATTTCAGCTGGCTGCATATCTCCAGCCCTGCTTGCATGGTGGGCTGTCCATGTGATCTATAGGAGTCCAGAATTTAAAACTGTCATTAATCTGCACCAAAACATTGCTGCTCTATTGAATGTCATTTTCCATAGCAGCTTACGTTATCATGGCTTAGCATCACTCCTTTCGGTGATCCGGTTGTCCCAGATGTGTAAATAAGTACACAGCACTGATTGGCTTTCTGACTACTGATGACTTCATCTAGCTCTTGATCAGAGACCTCCAGTCCTAGTCCCATGAACTCTTCCCACTGTTCAAAGACAAACAGTTACAGCAACTCTTTGGTTAACTTTGGCCTACATGGTAACTCAGACAGATCTCTATACTGGACACTCACCGAATAGAGATTGGGCAACTTCTCCTTCAAAGATCCAGAATACTGTACTATGGCTTTCAAGTGTGGAAGCTTATCCTTTACCTAACAAGACAAACAGTGTTAATCAGCTTGTTCATTAAGTATGAGGAGGTCCAGGTTGAGAAAACAAAGTAGACCAAATGTTACCTGTAAAATCTTATCCAGCTGCTTTTGATTTTCCACAACAATGACATTGGCTCTTGAGTCTTTAGCAACATAGAGGCAAGCAACTGGCGAGTTTGTGGTATAGACACCTGCCATTATACCCCTAGCACAAACAAAAATATAAATGTGAGGGCAGTGATAGTTGATCTAATACTCCCTTCCCACCTTAATAAGTTCATTTAAAGTTGTATTTGATGTTAAAGGCCCCTGCAACAGCTTGACCAATGTGTAAACAAGCTTTCTACACTTAAGATGGTTAACTCAGTGTCCTTTATAGTAATTTTGTTCCATGTTTCACACTGAGTACACTCACACGTACTTTAAAAGTTAGATTTGTATGCTTCTGTGATATTTGTGTAGTCGGACTAACAGCCCAATTGGAATAATGCAATTGTAGCTTGGCTTCATCCAGCATGTACAGTATAAACCAGGGGTCCTCAACTCTGGACCTCGAGATCCACTTCCCTGCAGAGATTAGCGCCAACCTGGATCAAGGAAGACCTCGATTAGCCTGTTCAGGTGTGTTTGATTAGGTTTGGAGCTAAACTTTTCAGGAAAGTGGATCTCGAGGTCCAGAGTTGAGGATTCCTGGTATAAACAGTGTGTTAATTTTGATACAGCTGGTCTCTGCATTGTGCATGTGATTCGAAAGACAAAAGGTGATGCATCTAATCCTTCAAATGTTTGATTTAAGCATTCTGTCATGTACTTGGACAGAGAAACTGGCACTAGTTTGACAACAGCAAAAGCTGCACCTCGATTTTGCAGTTCAATTCAAACTGAAAAATTACAAGTGTGGGATTTTTAAGCAATAAATTAAATAAAAACTATGAGTATTTCTCACCCTGCAAAGACAGTTCC
>JAFVLL020029282.1:6485-93358 GCA_021397915.2 Tor tambroides | reverse complement strand
AAAAAAATGACTTTTTAAACCGTTTAACTGATTGTATTAATCGGTCAAGGGAAAAAAATAAAAAAGAAAGAACGAAAATCGGCCAAACATATCGGCCAAAAAAATCGGCATCATATATCGGCCATCGGCTGCCCTGATTTCTAAATATCGGCATCGGCATCGGCCAGAGAAAAACCCATATCGGTCGACCTCTATAACTGATATACCAAAATGAATCAACTCAAATTTAAATTGGAATCGAGCTGATACTGCAAAAGATCTCCTTTTGTGTTTAATGATTTGGAAACAAAAAGAAATTATGACTAAATCCTAATTTTTGCATGAACTATATATTAAGACACAGGTAAATTTTTTGTGGCAAACAAAATGTGTCTCAAAAAAGCTATTTATTAGGATTAGCCACTAAATTTTGTCCTATATTCTCCCCAATAGCCTGATTCTGTTTTACAGCATGATGAATGACTTGATAAGACTTGGCTGCTGTAAGGAATGAGTCTATCAGCCAAATGGCCAAGCTCCACTGATCCAGGTAGTACAACCCAGTGATTAAAGAGCACAAGGAGCAGCAGCCATTGTTCCTAACAGTCATCGATCTTCATGATGTACTTTGTTGATTGGCAAGTGGGAAACTCAGATGCCTAATAATATCTATAATATCTGACTCAATGAATCAGTTACATCACATATCTATTTCCATATGTATATGTGTGTGTGTGTGTGTGTGTGTGTGTATATATATATATATATATATATATATATATATACACACAAACACACATACATACACACATATATAGATAGACAGACAGATAGATAGATAGATAGATAGATAGATAGATATAAAAACAGGACTGTAAAGCTTCTGGCAGCAGATACTAATCAGAATGTGGTCTCAGGGTGTCTTACACTGTCTGGTATTAATATTTTAGCCTCTCTGAGTCCTTCTAGACTTAGTAGACTGAGATGATGTTTCGCGAAAGCATGACAGACTGGTATGGAAGACAAAAGCAAGACCTTCTCACATGTTCATGCACGAGGAGGATAAAGAACAATATGATCAGATGTCCTCAGATATGCCTCAATGCCCAGACCTTAGGTTTCACACAAAGAACAAATTACATATGATAAAACAGAAATTGTGATTATAAATAAAAGTGCCTTACTTCTGTGTGCTGGCCATTATGGTTACTACTGGTTTCAAGAACACCCTGAAGATTTATTGAATTAAATACTGACACTTGAAATAGTGTAGAGCTTAAAAAGCTCATAGATCAATACCAATCTGTCAAATTCATTACCTTGCAAAAGCCTACAAACGGTGCACTGGGAAAGACAAAAGTTGCTTGTATGCCGCAGACAATAAACTAAGAACAAGATAAAGCCTCATATAAAATCGTAAATCATAAAGAACATCCCTCCGAATTTTTTTGTTGTTGTTGTTGTTTTTGCTTATATATAATTTTATGCTGTTTTAAGCAGTAGCCTATATCATTTTTAAGCAGTTTTCTTAAAAAAGAACATTAAAATGAGCAAAATAAATAATATTAATTTGATTCACCTTGAATATGTAAAAAAAGAAAGAAAGAAAGAAAGAAAGAAGTCAAAACCAAAAATCTGTTCATGTTTTAACCCAGAACTTGATTTTGTTGCTGCTTAATTTTCGTCTGTAAATAATGCTGAAGAGTCTCTTACCTGATAGGCGTCTAGCTGTTCATCAGTAAATATCGTTTGCTTATTACCCATCTTAGTCGAGTGATTTTCCTCTCGTGCAGATGCATCACATTGGTCTTCTCTGTTCTAGGCATTTATGTCCACGGTTTGACCAGCCGAGAAAATTGGGAGGCAGCATGAAATTTCAGTCCTTCCTGAAGTAGCCTATGCCTGTTGATGGTAAAGGCGACACTCTCCATAAATACTTTAACAGCTCAAGAAACGTTACACTTGTTTGACGCGTACCGCTCCTGACGCACGCGGTATATACTCGTCTTGTAGCTGTTCGCTCTCACTCTGACTGAACCGTCAACGATTCTAGAACCAACTAACACTTCTCACCACCAGGGGTCAGCATTAAACACGAACACAGGATAGACTAATACTATAAAAGTTGACACTTTTTAATAATGACTGTAGTATTATTATTTAAATTATTCGTTACTAATAAAACTGAACATTTTAAAACAACTAAAAATATAACTAAAATATAAGCCCTACTTAAATGTTTTAGGACTGTAAGACTAAAATATCTACGATATAATCACATGCTATTTTTATTATCATAATCAAAATCTAAAGAACGTTTTTCCACTCTAAAGAGCAATATAAAGAATATTTAAGATCATTTGTAAGATAATTGAAGAATAGAGAGAGATAAACAGAGAGATACAAACAAATTACGTTTGAAACAAAACTTGTATTTTTAATACCAAGTCACTCGTGGCTCAAAACAAATAGTTGTTTAATTTATAAAAAATGAACTCCATAATATTTTACATAATACTTTCTTTACTCATAAAACAAACTTTTAATACAAATTTTACATGACAAAAATTTTAAGTTCTGCATTCCTGTCCCTGTTTCCATGACCACTGCAAGCACACAAAACACTGAAAGGGCAACTTCCGGCTGGGCTGGGCTGAACTTTAAATAGTTAATTTATCCAGGCGTTAATTAAACCAAGAGGACGCTTGAAATGAACAAAAACATCGGAGCTGTGTGTGAAACAGCAGGGGGCAAATAATGTCCGCATTAAAACCATGAGTATCTAGGGCAGACGCTACAGGGAGGCTAGCCGCAGAGCTAACAGTCACACCTGCTCAGATCTGCCGTGTGTACCGCATACTGTACATGCCCACCAGCGTTTATTATCAAAACATCCATCCCATGCTGTAATCTGCGAATGACTGCGGAAATCTGATCGACAATGGACTCGAAGAGGGAAAAGGACAATGGTGAGTTAGTTAATAAAGCAGTGTTTTGACGTTAGCGTGTGCTAGCATCGGTAGCTGTCCACACACTGTGGTGCTGATTCACAAATGTGGTTAAAATTACATGTATTTTTTATTTTGAATGATATTTCTTTTGTTTGGCAGACTAATAAATGTAGTCTTAAATTATTATATCGGTATAATAGCATGGCGTGTCCTTTTAAGGGCATCACTCTCTTGTTGCTCCGTATGTGCGCTTACTTTGGTTCATTAAACACATGCTTTGGTTCCGTTGATTAAACCAACTGTTGGTTTGCGACAACTTTTAGGGTATACACATAATCTCAGCTATTTTAATTTAGTTCGCAAAACTCCTTAAAGTGCTGTCTTAAAATGGACTAGAAAAGATTTTTAGAATCCAAGGTGTAATTCAGTTGGGTTAAGTGTGATTATTGTAATTTTTTATGATTTGCACCTTTTTGGAAGAACAAATTATAAGAAACCAATTCCACAACAGTGTTGTTTTATTATTATTTATATACTATTATAGTTTTTATTAATATTTTGATTTAGCTTTAATTGTTTATGTTCAGTTTTCATTTCAGTTTTAGTACATTTTTAGTCATTTTGTTATTTGCTTTTGTCATTTTTATATTACTATTTAGGTTTAATTCTTTTTATTGTAGTTTTTATTAATTTTATTTAGTAATTTTAGTGCTTAAACTTCTTGTAAATTAGTTGCCAGAGCAACATTTCTAATTTGTGTTCTGTTTTTCATCTGCTTATCTTCATTATTATTATTTCAGCTTTATTTCAATTAACAAAAATGTTTTAAACAGTTTTACTTTTATTTAACAAAAATAACCAGTTTGTGAGAATATAAAAATAATATCACCGGCATGTTTACATATAGGACAAAATGTTTGTTAAAGGTGGATATGACAAATGATTCATAAATATAGTATATAATGTTTAATAATATTATTTTTTATTTAAAAACTGAAGTTTTTTTGCACTATGGTATGTCTTCTACTTTGAAAAAACAATAAGCCCACTAAAGTAAAAATGTACATTATTAGCTGTTATTATTATATTTCTAAATTAATGCCAAAGTTACAATCTGCATTAATTAGTTAATTTATTTATTTAATTAGTTCATTTATTTATCTTACTCAATTAAAGTAAAAAAAGGAGAAGAAAGATGTTGTTATAATAAAAATGTTTCAGGAAAAAAAAAAGAAAAAAAGTTTGCTGGGCATTAAATTAAAACCAGAGGAAATCTGCAGCTGTAATCCGGTTTTTGAGAGTTCACACATGAAGCGAGATTAAAACTGTAATCACCCTTTGAACCTTTAAAATCTCCCCATAGAAAATACTAAACAGACCAGAAAGAGCTTTAATGCTCTTCGGACTATCTATGCACTGCTGCGTGAAGTATAATCATACACATTCTTCTCATATTCCAGAAACAGAATGTGCAAAGATCACCACTGTGCTTCTGAAGTCCCGCACCGGGGAGTTCGATTTGGGGTCCATTATGTTTCTTAAACTAAGGAATTTAGGTAAGATGATACTGTTTTCTTTGTTTGCAGAATACATTCTCAAAATACACAAAAACAAAACCTTTTTTTTTTTTTTTTGCAGGAATTTATGATCTTGGATGTACAGGAGAGTGTATAAACCTGGAGAGGCTGGACCTCTCTGGAAATAACATCACAAATCTGGGGCCTCTTTCACCTCTACGAAGACTTCTTGTTCTTAACTTGTCAGCCAACAGAATCTCTAATTTAGGTAATGGTTATTTCAATCTTAATGGAATAGTTCTCCCAAAAAATACAATTTCTTCATGAAATTTTCCTCAGGCCATGAGTTTTGTTTCCTCATCAGAACAAATTTGGAGAAATGCAGCATTTCATCATCCTCTGCAGTGAATGGGTGCCGTCAGAATAAGTGTCCAAGCAGCTGATAAAAACATCACCATAATCCACATGAAGTGAAGTGATGAAATGAAGCGATATGAGTCCATAATCCAAAATAACACTTTCTTCAGTGAAAAATTCCAGCTACTGTTGTCCTCTCACATCAAAATCCACCAACATAATTGTTTAGAACTGTTTTGCACTGTTCTCACTTGTAAACAGTGCTTGATCTGTGCATATTTCTCTCCTGATTCAGATGAGATGACTTTTTCACAGGAGAAAGCAATATTATAGATAGAGGACAATTAGGTTTAAAGTAAAAAACATCTTCATGGATTTGTTTCTTACAAACATGCAGCTTTTCACTTCACAAAATATTAATCGATGGACTGGAGTGGTGTGGATTACTGTGATGTTTTTATCAGCTGTTTGGACTCTCATTCTGACGGCACCCATTCACTACAGAGGATCCATCTGCGAGCAGGTGACCGTGATGTAATGCTGAATTTCCCCAAATCTGTTCCAATGAATATCTTGGATGTCCTGAGAGTCAGTAAATGTAATTTTTACATGAACTATTCCTTTAATTTGATTATATATATATATATATATATATATATATATATATATATAAAAAATAAAAAAAAATCAGTGCTATTATATCTGACTTTTGGAGTTGAACCTGTCTTTTCTCAGAACCGCTTTCCAGCTGTGAAAGTTTACAGAGTTTGAATGTTGCTGGCAATGTGATACCAAGGTAAGCAGCCTTTTTGGCTACTCATATTTATCTGCTTTCCTATCCCCCTTTCCATGTCACACATGTTGCATTGCACTTACAGTGTTGATAATCTTCATGCACTCAAGTCTTTAAAGAGGCTGGAGAGCATCAGACTGAAGGACAACACCTATAATTACACCAATCCAGGTTAGCAGTTTTCTGGCTTTTTTTGATTAAACTCTATCTGGTCCTTCATTCTTACTCATTTATTTTGCAACAGTCTGCAAGAATTCATCATACCGGACTCTTATTCTTGACATTTTCCCAAACATGAAAGTGTTGGATGGTGAGTTTTTAATTTTATTTTGCTAAACACATTTTTTGTTATTTTGCATACAGTTGTACATTAAATGTTATACTCAGACTAGCAAGTTATCATATTCTCTTTTAATATGTCATTTCAGGTGAAAGGGTGGTGGGACGTGGAAGTGACTTATACCAACTATGCAAAGATATTGATGATACTATTAAAGGTATTTGCTGGAATTTTAATCCTGTCATTTAATAGATTTTAAGAGAAAAATTCAATGCACTTGTGTATTATATAGCCTAACTGTGCAATTTTGTGTATAATATTCTATGGTAATATCACGCTTAATGCTAACATAACTCAACTCTAATTATATATACTTTTTTTTTCCCCATCAAAAATGTTTGATTAGTGCATGTTAACTTTGACAGCCCTAAAAGATACACTTCCACTCAACAGTTTAGGGCTAGTACAAGTTTTTTTTTTAAAGTATTACTTTTATTCAGTAAGGATGCATTACATTGATCAAAAGTGACAGTAAAGACTTTTTTCAGATAAATTTTTTGAACTTTCTATTCATGAATAAATTCTAAAAAAAATATATGTCAGTTTCCACAAATATATTTATGAACTCTTTTTGAGCAGCAAATCAGCATATTAGAGTGATTTCTGAAGAAACATGTGACTTTGAATGCTTTAGTAATGATGCTGAAAATTCATCTTTGACATCATAGGAATAAATTACATTTTAAAATGTATTAAAATAGATAATTTATTTTAAAATCTAATGTTTAAAAGCATTTTTCTTATTACATAATATATTTTATGTTTATAACATATTATTTAATTGATTTTTAATATTATTTTCTCTGTTTATTTATTTATATATTATTTATTTATTTACTTACTTACTGACTCACTTGCTTGTAGCAGGCATGTATAAAAATGGCCAACTGCCTGAGGTGCCAGAGACCAAACCTTGGGTGGATGATGGTTTTTGGGAAATAAAGAGATCAAACAATGCCATAGTTGATGAAGCCTGTAAACAATTCAGTGGTATGGACTGAAATCATCTACATTAATCAAAACCATTTTCTAATCCATTCTTTAAACACATCAGCAGTCACATTTCCAAAGCCCTAATTTAATATCTTTTTGGTAACTATCTCAACAGATGTTCTTCATGAATGCAGGCTGCTGAACAGTCGAGCAGCCCATGTCATCTCACAAAACGAACGGACCATCAGCTTCAAGAACCAACCAAAGCAGTATGCTGTTTAAATCTGGGAATCTCTCGATCTCATTATGTTTCCATAAGAATGCATATGTTTTTTCCACAGCTTTTTCTATGTCTTTTTAAGAAGTCCATAAGCTTGATGCATCACCGGTGCCAGAAATCCAAAATGCTCCGTGTTGCCTGCAGTGTGAGGGTTTAGTTTCTGTAACTACACTTGAGTTCTTTCTGATTTTCCATCGTTTAGAGAGACCGATACTGTAGTTACCCTAATCCGATTTGATCACTGTCTCAGGATGTTCACAATCAAGACAATTCCTCTTTGCACTCCTAACAAGATGCTGTATTTAACGTTATGCTTTAAATTGTGCTTAAAATGCTGCTATTTGTATATTTCGTAATGGTGAAGCACTTGTATTGTTTATTAACCACTTCTGAGGCTTTCCCATGTTGCTCTTCTTGTTTACAATTTTTAGTGAATGCTTTTTGCCTTTTTATTGTATGCCTAATTTGGACAATTTTTTTCTAAATCACTTGTTTCATACTATATTGTTTCTTTTTATTCGCTCAAGCAGTTTTTGTTTTAAAATACATCTAAATTGTATGATATATGATCAGATTTGCATCTTTGTATTTACATTTTGTTGGATAAAGTACATTCATGCCAGAAGATGTCCTTGTGTCTGTTTATTAATCCTACACATAATGTAAAAAGCTGCCTATTAAAAATTTTTAGTGAGTGTTTAAATAGTTAAAGATCTAGTTTACCCCAAAATATTCTGTCCTCATTTACTCACCCACATGTTGTTCCAAACAAAGACGTTTTTCCTTCCACTGAATACAAGGCAGAATGACCTGAATGGTGGAAGCATTTTCAGTTTTGAGTGAATTATACATTTAATGTTGCACAAGTAAGGTAAAAAATATCGTTCTGAACACATTCAAGGAAACAACTCCATCTTCTGGTCTCTAAATGAATTGTTGTAGTCAATACAGGCAACAAATGTAAAACTTACCCACGTCGTGAATTCTTTACTTTCCTAAAGTTCTCCCACTAGAAGAAAAATGATTTCGTTTTTAACCTGAGAGGGATAAGTCACACTGCACAGTCAAAAGGGGGGAAAAAACAATTTGTTCGTATTTTCGTCGAAAATGTACTGTGGCATCCAGTGCAGTAGGGGGAGTTGGGGGAGTTCAGCGTTGAGCACTTCAGAGTTCTCAACTTCACAGCGGAATGCAGAGAAGTGGGCTACTAGTTGCCAGGTTTTTAAAAATCCCTTTTTTCAGTCTTACATGTTGATAAAAAGCAAATCTCAGTGGTAACCTGTTGGGAACACTTGTGAATTAAAAACAAAATTAATAAAAAAAAAAAAATAAATAATAAAAAAATGCATCTGCATCTTCTAAACTCTGAAATCTCATAAGATAAACACTCCTTATTTGATCAAAAATATAAGCAGAGGCCACAAAGTGGTGCTAGCCAGGGGGTCTGTGGAGTTTTTTTTTTATTTTTGAGAAAAACATTGTTAATATATATATATATATATATATATATATATATATTTTTTTTTTTACATGAAAATACATAGCTGCCTTTTGGATGACCATATTTGGGGACATCAAAACGATTGAACACCCTGCCGTAAGGTAACGCTTAGCTTCCTAGTAGTGTAGTTACAATCTGGCAACCCTAGATACTCATAGTAGAGGATGAGACACCGGATAGCTGCATTGAGTTATTAGTAATTGCCAGAACACGATTAGCACAGGATGGCTGGAAACGCGTGGAGGTCAACGGTAAGGACTATATTATATGACATACCTCGGGGATCTTAACAGTCTGTGGTCTATAATGCCAAATGTGACTGTATAGTATGAATGCAAGATATACTTAGCTTGCGCTGAAAACGTTGCGTTGCAATAGAGATGCCACAGCGGCCCTGTACTGCATGCCCTTCACACCGGCACTTACGTGTTTAACACATTTAACAGCTCTCAGTCAACTCATCTACTAGTCTTTTAACAAATAAAAATGAACTTAAGAGAATGACATGATGCGTATTAATCTCGGCTGAACGCGTGGATGAAATCACGCCTCAGTCAAACCCCACAGATGTTCAACCTCTGCAGTCATCATCACCATCCACACATTATTGTGTTTAATACACCCAAATAGTATGTAAACTCAACTAGGAGGACAGTAAGGTCAGGTTGTGAAAGTTAAAACGACATTCTTGCTTTTTCAGCTCATAAAACTTTTCGAGAGATGCGGTGTGCGGATAAGTGACGCGAGCGGGACTCCGGAAGTAAGACCCGCATCACAGTTCAGTCAGTTAGCTTTAACGCGTTAGCGCGCAGTGGCTTTGGTCATTAAAGATGGCAAATCTGACATGGACATTAAAATAGTCAGGGTGAAATAGAGTTTAAAAATGAGTTCAGTAAACCAGCTGATTTAAATGTGCTAGGAGAACCATTAATGCCAACTAGCCAACCAACCATCCACTTTGGTGGATGAAGGTCACCTCGACATGTTGGCTGAGTGAACAAGAGTTAACTGATGTCAAGACTAAACTGGACCAGAGCTTTAGTTTATGTTCCATTATTTCAGTTCCATTATGGACTGAATGTTCTACTAGAACATGCAATCGTGAATATAAGTGATGAGACGTGAGAAGGTGCAGAAGAACCTTTGGTGTCCTTCAGACTGGTGATTTACATGATCTATGGGTTATGATGTAGTTTAGATTAATTTTACTGATATTGGAGGGATGAGATATAAAATAGTTGTGAGTGATGGGGGATCTTAGCTCTGCAAACCATAATATCAGAATTAATCATTTCCACAGATACACAGTGGCCCCAAATGTGTTTGGACACTTAATGCCACACATAGAATGTATGAATGTCATTGTAAAAAAAATACTTGATCTTTCCTTAAAACTAATTTTATTTTTCTTACCGAAGAGGTAAGAAGGTACCCGAGGTCACAACAAAAAAGTGTTATGGTACTTACAAACTGTCTACATTTTGAATGTACATGTATGTATAAAGTTAAAATCTATTAAACCTCTTTGGGTCAAAAAGAGAAAAGTGTGCTGGATCTTATAGGTATTTGAATATTTTTGGATGTTATTGGATATTTTGTTATCTATTGCAGTGACACTCAGACATTTTAAGTGTCATTCTGAATGAAAATTAATTTTATTTATTTATTTATTTTTTTGGCAAAGTGTCCAAATGCTTTTTAAGGCATATCTTGCTTCACAGTTTTATGTGGCCACTCTCTCACAGTACACATTGCTTTCTGAAAAAAGAAATAATGTCCCCATCAGATCTGCTGTCTTCTTTGAGGGGTTTGTTTAAAAAAATCCATCTCATTTGTGTGTGATCATCAGTAGCCTTAAAGTTAGGCTTAACGTTTTGCAGATTTGTGAAACCACACCCCTCATTTTACATCAGCGATAAGTCCTTACCTTTTTAATGACTCACATTTAATCACAACTAATTAATCTTTTGACTTAAGGATGATCCCTGGTGTAATTCACCTTTTACATGCTTGTTGCTTTAATTGCACGTTCTGCATTACGTGTTCAAAAAACACTTAAAGTGTGCATACGGATTTAATGGGATCAGACTTGGTCTTTTAAGTCTGGCTCAGTCTAATTAACAGCTTTAGCTACTGTGTGTTTGTTTACAAAGGGCCACAGTGAAGATCAGCCATAGCGCATTAAACGCAGCGCTTTTTAAAATCACAATAATTTGCTTGCTTTTTAATAGATGGTTTGGGTTTTGTGTATCGGGTAGTATCAGTTTGATTTGTCTTCCAGGGTTATTGATCTGTTTGTGCCTTTGAAATTGTTTCTGCAGGTGTCCCGTGTAATGGGAGCCATAAAGACTCAGAGCCCACAGCCCAGAACCTTCTCCAGAGGGGTAAGTTCAAATCAACACTCACCCATGAACCATGGTTTGTAATGTTACGAAGTTACAAATGGACTTTACTTAACTAAATTTTTGGATGATACTAGTGGTATTACTGTGGTGTTTTTGTAAGAGGTAATTCCATGTTTTGGATACCAGGGTTTTTTTTTTAAACATGTACCATGGTAATTATATATTTATATATGTGTATATATATATATATATATATATATATATATATATATATATTTGTTTGTTTGTTTGTTTGTACATTGAATGTAAATAGTGTGATACACAAATATGGTAAGAATTTAGTACCATGGTTAATATGAAAATAGTCTGTGGTCCAGTTTGGTTAATTTATAATGCTCACCTTTTTTTTTTTTTTAATGAACAGAATTGCATAAAAAAAGTTATGTAATTTAAGTATACATCACTTGTCCCAAACCATTTTTAAAATGTTTTATTATGTTAAAAATATTAGGAAAATTGAATTCGATTCAAGATGTCAACTATAAAATATGCACAGTTTGATAAGTAAAACTGATTAAATTATAAAAAAAAAAAAAAAGATTTTATATGTTGAAAATTGAGTATTTTGAATATTTTCCTTTTTTCCTGTCAAACCCAATTTTTTCTGGTAGTTTTATGTTTTTAAATTATATATTGTTGGGGAAAAAAAAAAGAATTTGCTACATAAAAAGTCAGTTTTATTTGTCTGAAAGGCAAGTACTTGTTAGAGATTAATGCCCAGCCTTGGGCTAAGCATGAATCACAAAAGTTGTTTTAATCATTCATTTTGCTGCCTGCAGAAACGATGTAGTTGTGCCAGTTGAATAGTTACTTTGGTCAAGATCATTCACTTGAAGGCGTTGGTTTTTTGGCACTAGTAAAAGCAGAATGAGTCAGACCTACTAAAAACAAACACAAAACTTGAAACGGATGCCTTTGTCCTTGCTATTCTGGAGACATTAGTTATAGCAGCCAGCATTGTTCAAACTTCATGACCTTTTGTACTAAAATCCTCAAATTCCTCAAGAAAAAGTTGCCAGATTGTGATACTTGGGATTTCCAGATTCAGTCTTGTTTTCTGTGCTTTATTTTGACAGATTCAAACTGTAACATTAATTCCTGGAGATGGAATTGGTCCAGAGATCTCCACTGCGGTAATGAAGATATTTGAAGCAGCTAAGGTAAGTATCTGTTGTTTTACTCTTTGGGAATGCAGCATAGGCTGCAAGTTGCAACAAGTGCATTATGCAGGTTTTCTACATGAGTCAGGCTTAAAATTGAGCTACTGTGTTTTTTAACCCCTGCTTTGAGTCTTAGTTGCAAATTTTTCCTCACCTAGGCCCCTATTCAGTGGGAAGAGAGAAATGTGACTGCCATCAAAGGACCTGGAGGCAGGTGGATGATCCCTCCTGAGGCCAAAGAGTCGATGGACAAAAACAAAATTGGGCTAAAAGGTAAATTTGCTGACTGTGTCTCATATCAGGCAGATTTTCGTACTGTGTATGAAACTCACATGATCAAATATGAATTATTTCAGGACCACTGAAAACACCAATTGCTGCTGGACACCCGTCCATGAATCTGCTGCTAAGGAAGACCTTCGACCTGTATGCTAATGTCCGTCCTTGCGTGTCAATCGAGGGCTATAAGACGCCTTACACCGATGTGGATCTGGTCACCATCAGAGAAAACACAGAAGGAGAGTACAGTGGGATTGAACATGTGGTAAGTATGAGTGCTCACCCGTATTTTAAACTATCAACTCAGTAACTCAACCAAATAAGGGCTAGTTGCTCCTATTCTTTTGATTTCTACTTCAGAGATCTGCATTTGCAGGAAAAGATATGTGAACCCATTGGATTTTATGGATTTCTTCATCAGTTGGTTATAAAATTTGATCTGACCTTATAAATAAGTCCTTTTTTCATCATTAAAAAAACTGGTCCAGTATTCTTCATGCCAAAGCATCTCAGTTAGTCTGACATCAGGATTTAAGGGGTTTACATACTTTTTCCCGCAACTGTGTATGCATTTAGACCTTTAATTGCAGTGTAGCACAATAGGATGACATTTGACTTTTGGAGCCCTCAGCAGCTGATTGGCTCCCTTCACAAATGTCAAAGGTCGTGCTATTATCATCTAATGCTGTCTTAACCAGTTTCTCACGCAGCGCTACCGGGAATTCAGTGGCACAGCTCATATTTCAGTGCTGTTTATTCTTTAGGTAGGTGCCACACGGCTGCTGTAAATCAGTTGTCTCTGGTCCCAGTCCATAGTGTGTCAAAGCGTTATGTGAAATGACCTTCGGGTCATCACATTCCATTCATGCGATCTTCCCTTTGTCTGTTCACGTTATTCTAAATCTGAACATGTACACTGCTGTTTATTCAGCAAGGATGCATTAAATTGATCAAAAGTAACGGTAAAGGCATATATAATGTTACAGAAGATTTATGTTTGTTTTGTATTTTCTATTCATCAAATAATCCTGAAAAATATTGTGTGGTTTTCACAAAAAAATTAAGGAGCACAACTGTTTTTAACATTGATAATAATAAGAAATGTTGCTTGAGCAGCAAACCAGCATAACATAATTATTTCTGAAGGATCATGTGACACTGAAGACTGGAGTAACGATGTTAAAAATTCAGCTTAAAAAAATAGAAAAGTTGTTTTAAATTATTATATTATTTCACAATATTACACTTTTTACTGTGATTTTGAGCAAATAAATGCAGCCTTTGTGAGAGACTTCTTTCAAAAACATTAAAAAAATCATACCGACTCCAAACATTTGAACAGAAGTGTAAATTAAAAATTTTTTTTTTTTTACTTTTCCTCAAATTTTCTGTAGACATTAAAAAAAATCTTTCAGACCCCAAATTTTTAAATGGTAATGTACATGATGTGGTTCTGTACATAAAGCTTTAAAGGGACAGTCCACCCAAAAAAAAAAAAATCTGTCATTAATTACTCACTCTCGTGTCGTTCCAAACCCATAAGAATTTCGTTCATCTTCAGAGCACAAATTAAGATATTTTTGATGAAATCCGAGAGCTTTCTGACCCTGCATAGACAACAATGCAACTGACATATCTAAGGCCCAGAAAGGTAGTAATGACATCATTAAAATACTCCCTGTGAGATCAGTAGTTCAACTTTTTTATGGAACTATGAAAATAATTTTTGTGCACAAAGAAAACAAAAATAATGACTCAAATTTTTACACAAAAGGTATTCTCGTAGCTTCATTAAAATCTCACATGGACTATTTTAATGATGTCCTTAATACCTTTATCGGCCTTGAACATGTCAGTTGCATTGCTGTCTATGGAGGGTCAGAAAGCTCTCGGATTTCATCAAAAATATCTTAATTTGTGTTCCGAAGTTGAACGAAGGTCTTACGGGTTTGGAACGACATGAGGGGGAGTAATTAATGACAGATTTTCATTTTTGGGTGAACTATCCCTTTAAATCTGAATTTGTACAACAGTCGTCATATCTTGCCCTTTTGTATGAACTAACCTGTTTTTTGAAACCTAAACATTGTTTTGTCAAGATTTTATCAAGGTCTGGTTATCTCAATATTATATTTGCACTATTTTCACTCTTAATCAGATCGTGGATGGAGTTGTGCAGAGTATTAAACTGATCACAGAGGAGGCCAGCAGACGCATCGCTGAGTATGCATTTGAGTACGCCAGGAATAACCAAAGAACCAGTGTCACGGCCGTTCACAAAGCCAACATCATGTGAGTGTCACAAATCATATAGGAATTTCTATATAACAAATTTTACTGGGTAACATATGTCTTCTTGTCTCTAATTACAAAGTAATTGTAATATATAAAGATGCTAAATTCAGTGATGTCTTCTAGGCGAATGTCTGACGGTCTGTTCCTGCGGAAGTGCAGAGAGGTTGCTGAGAATTTCAAGGATGTGAAATTCACCGAGATGTATCTGGATACAGTCTGTCTCAATGTATGTTTACAAGAGAACTTCATTCATTAAGCATGTTCTACAAATCTTGCATCTGTGAAACATAAGAATTTTTTTAAATGTGCTTTTGCCGTTTTTATTAGTTTTTTATTTTTATAAATAGCTCTACATTTATTTCAGTTTGATTACTTAAACTTTGATTTATTTAATTTCTAATTTTTAAATTGTAAATGACTGTTTTTCAATTTAAAGTTGTTCTTATATTGTATTATATTTTATTTCAATATTTATATTTTATTTCAGTTTTAATTACAGAAGCTTTTTCTTAAATAGCTATCTGTTTAATATATATTTTATATATCTAGTTTACAATTACAACACTACATACATATGCAGTGCTGCATGTTCATAGGTTCAGTTTGGCATTTTTTTACTTGTACTGTAAAATATGGAAAATACAGAAATCTTTTGCATTGCATTCAGGTCTTGATGGAAGTTGATTCACAGTGAATACACTTTGAGTTTGGCTTCCCTGTAGAATTAAATTTCATGATGATCATGTTAGTAATAATTCTGAAACCGTTTTATAATTTATGTGAGTTATTAGAAGAACCACTCAACACAGTGACCCAGAAATCACTTTATTTTCATACAGTCTTTGTGTTTATCCACTAGATGGTGCAAGATCCCTCTCAGTTTGATGTACTGGTAATGCCTAATCTTTATGGCGACATCTTGAGGTGAGTCTGTATGAAGCATCATTTAATAAAAGTATGTGATATCTACAAAGTGCAAATCTCACAAGGCTTTGATTTGGGTTTCAGTGATCTGTGTGCCGGATTGATTGGGGGTCTTGGAGTCACTCCCAGTGGGAACATCGGAGCCAATGGTGTTGCTATATTTGAATCAGTATGTATCAGACGCTGGAGGCTGATGTAATGGCTTTACAATGGATTGATTGGTGAAACTGCATCATTCCATATTCTTGTTTTGTATATGTTAGGTACATGGAACTGCCCCTGATATTGCAGGCAAAGACCTGGCGAACCCCACTGCCCTTTTGCTGAGTGCTGTCCTGATGTTGCGCCACATGGGACTGCATGGGCATGCTAAAAAGATTGAGACTGCCTGCTTCGACACCATACGGGACAAGAAGGTAGGATCAGCCATTAGGACATTAATATGAATTTAGCTTCTACCATCAAGACAGAACTTATTTTTATGTCTATTACCCATCTTATATTTCAGGTTCTGACCAAAGACCTCGGTGGAAACTCTAAGTGTTCAGAGTTCACAGCTGACATCTGCCGAAGAGTGCAGGACATGGATTGAGGCTTTTCTTGTGTCTATGTTTGGATCTCATGCATAAAGACCGGACAGTCAAAAAAAAGAAACAAATGAATCTTCGTATCATTCTGATATCTGAGCACAATTCTACTAAGTGTCTGCATTTTCGTTTCTCCAGAACCGTAAAGCACTGTCTTAAACTCTTGTCCTTTGGTGACTATTTGTGAGCTGTTTTAATCTGTCAAAAAGGAACTACATAATCTAAGATAAACTGTATTTATTGATTGGACATTTTCTCTGGGTTGATGTATTTTGACAATTTGCCATTCTGTCAAATGACAGGAATAATCTGGTCCAAATAGTAGGGGCTTAAATACATAAAGGGCATTTTGAATTTTTTTTTTTTTTTGCTTTAAAGTGTGGTAAATCCGTTAAAAAAGTGAATGTTTCACATTTTTTATGCTTAAGCTTTTACATCAGCTATGAACTTTGCATTATGGTTAACAATTAATATAATTCAAACAGCTCTTGACCTTCGCTGTGTCAATTGTGAAATAACTAAGACATGACTGTGGATGGAATATATTTATGTCTATTTTTATGGACAAAACAACCTATGTCTTTATTTTTACAGAGAACTTTATATGATCATTATAATACTGCATAAACTAGATTAGAGCATTACCATATACAGTAAATCCATAGACGAAGCATGAGTTTTATTTTTAAGATCTGGTCAAAACATACAGGAATATTAAACGTATCCAATTTACATTGAAGACAATTATCTATCATTAAACATACTGTTATTTTAAAAAATGAGGGCACTTTGTGTTGTTAGATTAAAAAAAATTAAAAATCAAATTTCTGCAATATGATTGGCCAAAAAAAGCAACAGTATCTTTAACAGAGATACAACCAGTCTGGAGGTCATCTATTCTCTGTAAAAACTCTCTATTTCACTGTGATACATCTGCAACACCACTGGGCGACGTAGTTTCATTGTAGGACCTGAAAAGTAACATAATTATATTATCTTTTGGAAATAACTATTGTTCCAGTTTCAATAGAAGTGAAGATCCATCAGAAAATACATTATTTTTATCTCCATTGGATGTTTGTTGGGCAAGTGTTCACAGCACTCACCTAGTTCTCCTCCAACAATTGAGAAATCTTTCCCTAATATGGTCCATTTTTGAATGCGCTGGGCATTTGAGGTTGCTTTTGAGTTGACCCGTGCGATGCCCTCTTCAATGGACTGGTACACTAGCTTGTCTTTTCCTCCAATGATGTCCGATACCTTTGTTGATTGGCTACCAAGCTGCTGACAGAATTCCACAGCCTCCAAACTAAGAATGTCAGTAGGTTCTGTAGTCTCTGGACTGATTGTGCACTACTCAAGGAAAGGAATAATAGATTAACCTAAATAGTTTTTGAGTTGTTGAAGCCAGAACCTTTTTCAAGGCAAGTATACCTTTAGCGTTAGCAGCATGGACAGAAATTTCCTCTTGTCTCCAATCAGCATAGCATTGCTGATGATTGGCAACTCCTGTTTCACAGCATCCTCTGCGGGAAGTGGGGGAACGTTCTCTCCTCCAGCCGTGATGATAAGCTCTGAATGGAAAGAGATTGAATAGAAATGACATTTTAAGATAACCTGAAACCAATTATAGCATCAAAGCTAGTAAAAATGTGTAACATTTGAATTGGCATCCTCTACCTTTTATTCTTCCAGTGATATAAAGAAAGCCATCTTCATCTACTTTTCCCAAGTCTCCAGACCGGAGCCATCCATCTTCATCCAAAGCCTCCTTTGTTTTATCCTCCAGGTTGAGGAATCCCATGAAGACATTGCGGCCCCAAAAACACACCTCTCCGATGCCATCAGCATCTACATTTACTAGTTTGTATCGGCAGCCCGGAACCACCTTACCACAGCTAGAAGAGTTTAAAGAATTGTTACACAGGGAACTTGTTGATTATTGGCCATCAGATTGAAGGTACTCAACCTGTAAGTTGAAGTAAGAAGGCTTGCCTTGAAAAACGGTACGCCTTCGGTCCAGACATAAAGTGGGGTCCTGAGCTTTCACTCATCCCATAGGCTTCATATAGCCGAATGTTGAGGCCAAGGAAGAACTGAAGAGTTTCGCTTCCAATAGGTGCTGCTCCCGAGAAGAACTTCACACAATTGGAGAAGCCCAGCTCAGCACGAAGCTTCTGCAAGACCAAATTGTCTGCAAGGGTGAACAGGAATGACTTCTCCTCATCCCTAATTTAAAGTGAGAAAAAGTGAAAAAAAAAGATCATACAAACATTAGAAAAGTTAAAATAACTAAAATGTAACATGGACAATGATATACTGTAAAACAATTGTCATACTTGGTAAGCCTTTGATTAGCCTCCAGGCTAACAGACATGGCCCATGTCACCAGTTTCCTTTTCATGTATCCACACCGTGAAATGCCTTCTTTGATCTTTTCCATAATTTTCTCCCAAACACGAGGAACGCCCATGTAGGCGGTAGGACTTACCTCTCGAAGACTGTCTACTAAACTCCCCTAAAAGGGAACATAAAATTTAATGTAAACACCAAAGCAATGTAGAGCAGGAATTGATCCTTTTCAACATTTATCAGTGCTGTAGTAGTCTGGTCTCAAATCTGAGTCCAAGATCATACACCCATGAGCCTTTACATTATGACCACCTATTTAATATTAAATTCAATTCAAGTTTATTTGTATAGCGCTTTTCACGATACAAATCATTGCAAAGCAGCTTTACAGGAAATTAAGTTTCTACAGTATTTATGTATTGTGGAAACGTAACAGATTTAACATGTGGCAAAATTTGGTAATTCTGTATGTTGTCTGAGGGTTGGCATCATCTAAGGTCCTCTGAGGGGTTGGCATCATCTTTTCTCAGGTGTTTGGTCATCTCAGATCATTTAAGGGTTGGTTCCAAACTGAAGCTTGTGCAATTCCTAGTTACCACGGGATGTTAATCCCGTGGCAGAAACAGAGAAACAAATAGAGACATTATTAGCGTAGCTGCTGTTCCATCCAAGCAAAAATGATTTGTTCAACCTAAGCTAAAGAATAATGTGCGTTTGATCAGATATAACTGCAGTACAAGATTATGAGATGCATTAGAAAAATGCTTGGCTAAAGAGATGTGTCTTTAATCTAGATTTAAACAGAGAGAGTGTGTCTGAACCCCGGACGTTAGCAGGAAGGCTATTCCAGAGTTTGGGAGCCAAATGTGAAAAAGCTCTACCTCCTTTATTGGACTTTGCTATCCTAGGTACTACAAAAAGTCCAGAGTTTTGCAACCTTAGGGAGCAGGATGGATTGTAGCGTGGCAGAAGACTAGTTAGGTACGCAGAAGCTAAACCATTAAGGGCCTTATAGGTAAATAGTAATATTTTGTAACTGATACGGAACTTTATAGGTAGCCAGTGCAGAGACTGTAAAATTGGGGTAATATGATCATATTTTCTTGACCTGGTAAGGACTCTCGCTGCTGCATTTTGGACTACCTGTAGCTTGTTTATTGAAGAGGCAGGACAACCAGCTAGCAGTGCATTACAATAGTCCAGTCTAGAGGTCATGAATGCATGAATTAGCTTTTCTGCATCAGAAACAGGTAACATGTTTCGTAGCTTGGCAATGTTTCTAAGATGGAAGAACGCTGTTTTGTAACATGGGAAATATTATTTTCAAAAGACAATATGCTGTCTAATATAACACCCAGATTTTTGACTGTAGAGGAAGTAACAGTACATCCGTCTAATTGCAAATTGTAATCCAAGAGATTCTGTTTACAGTTTTTTTGGTCCAATAAGTAATATCTCTGTCTTATCTGAATTTAATAGGATAAAATTATTGGTCATCCAATATTTTACATTTTTAACACACTCTTTTAGCGTAGATAATTTTGAAGTTTCATCTGGTCTTGTTGAGATTTATAGTTGAGTATCATCAACATAACAATAGAAACTAATCCCGTATTTTCTAATAATATCACCAAGGGGCAACATGTATATTGAAAATAGCAGAGGACCTAGGATCCTTGTGGTACTCCGTACTTTACTGGTGATAATTGAGATGACTCCCCATTTAAATAAACAAAGTGGTAGCGATCGGACAGGAAGGATCTAAACCATCTGAATAGTTGAGTTTTGTAATCGATTATATATATAGTTTTCTTATAGTTTTGTAATCGATCTATGAGTATGTCATGGTCTATAGTGTCGAACACAGCACTAAGATCAAGTAAAACTAGCAATGAGATGCAGCTTTAGTCTGACGCAAGAAGCAAGCCATTTGTAATTTTAACAAGTGCAGTTTCTGTGCTATGGTGGGGCCTGAAACCTTCAAATTCTTCATAGAGATAATTTTTTGGCAAGAAGGAGCACAATTGAGCAGACACAATTTTTTCCTAAAATTTTAGACATAAACGGAAGATTTGAAATGGGTATGTAATTTGCCAGTTCACAAGGATCTATTTGTGGTTTTTCTTTGGGTGCGATGAATGAAGCAGTACTAGACGCTGTAGAATCTACATTTGTTATTGTATTTCTGATGTTATATCTATTTTATCAGTGAAGAAATTCATAAAGTCATTACTATTAAACTGTGAAGGAATATTTAGATTGGGTGGCATCTGGTTATTTGTTAATCTACCACTGTGCTAAATAAAAACCTTGGATTGTTTTGGTTATTTTCATTTTGATTAGTTTGCAGATATGCTCTGCCCTGGCAGCTTTTAAAGCATGTCTATAGTTGGACATACTGTTTTTCCACGCAATTCTAAAAACTTCCAAGTTAGTTTTTCTCCATTTGTGCTCAAGATTACGAGTTTCTTTCTTGAGAGAATGGGTATTACTGTTATACCATGGCACAGTACGTTTTTCTCTAACCTTTTTCAATTTGATGGGGGCAACAGCTTCTAATGTATTAGAGAAGATAGTGCCCATGTTGCTAGTCATTTCATCTAGTTCATGTGTATTTATGGGTACACAGAGCAGTTGAGATAAATCAGGCAGGTTATTTGTGAATCTGTCTTTGGTGGCTGGAACAATAGTTCTGCCCAGACGATAACGCGGAGCCATATAGTTAATATCAGTAATACTCAGCATGCACGATACAAGGAAATGGTCAGTAACATCATCACTTTGAAGTGCGATATCTATGTCAGTAGGATCAATTCTATGCGATATAATTAAATCTAGCGTATGATTAAAACAATGAGTGGGCTCGGTGACGTTTTGCTTGATTCCAAAAGAGTTTATTAGATCAGGAATTTAATAACCTGTAGCACCTCCAATAGCCCACATAACAGCGGCCACGTGGCGAGGTATTAATTCGACAAAGCGGCGATAGGTCTCCTGGAGTATCTGGTGCCATAATGTCAACAGCAGGTCCTCCACTTTCTGTACATTGTGGGGTGGTGATGTAGTGCAAACCCGCTTTCCCAAGTCGAACCACAAATGTTCGACTGGGTGAATTTGGAGGCCAAGGCATTAACAGAAATTCACCATCATGTTCCCTGAACTACTCCTGACAATTCTGGCAGTGTGGCATGATGCATTATCCTGTTGGAAACGGCCATCACCGGTAGGGAACGCAGTTGCCATGTTGAGATACCTGACAGCTCTCAGGAATTGTGCTATTGGGATAATGGGGCCTAAAGTGTCCCAAGAAAACATCGACCACAGCATAACTGGCCTGTGTCCACCCAACAGTGCATCCAGATGCCATAGCTTGTCGGTAATTGGCATATCTGTGCTCGGCAGTTCACATGATGCACCGTGAATCTTGATTTGTCAGACTAGGCCACTTTCTACCAATCATCCACAGCCCAATCTCAAAAATCTTGGGCCCATTTCATGAATTGTTGGCGATGGTGTGCAATTAGCATCGGGAACTCTCAGGCCCATATGCAGAAGGCTGCAATGAATTGTGTACTGTAACACATTGCCCTGGTCACCGCTGTTGTAGCTGCTGGTAATTTGTCACACTGTGGACCTCCAGTCGCTGGGAATAATGCGTGACAGTCTCCCCTCTGGCATCAATGAACTGCGGATGACACACAGCTGGTCGATGGTTCGTCGCTTGGCCATCCGTGCACCACTTTTGTTACGTGCTCACTACAATGGCACGTGAACCCACAAGATGCGACGTTTCCAAGATCGTTCCGAGGAGCCATGCCATTCTTTGTCAAACAAATAAATTGCAATCTTTTCCCATTCTGACACTGAACACTCTACTGCCTGAAAGCCAGTCCTCAGGTGGTATATATATTGCTCTGTGAACTACACCTACAGCACCATTTGATTGCCAGGCGTGCTCATTGCGCTAGGCTGGGGGTGGTCATAATGGCTCATTGGTGTATTTTCATGATCTTACCCTTGTAATGGACTCACAAGCATTTGGATTTGGACCAACTTCTGGTCTCTGACTTGATTTGGAGTCGATCTACTCAGGTCCTGGCCTGGTCTCAACTACAACACTGATATTTGATGATCACACTAGTTACGGCACTTGAATCAGCGGTTCCACCTTCTAGCAGAGTGTGTTAGATTGGTACTTAAGGGAGAATACTGAAGGCATATTGGAGCTAAACTCTGCAGCAAGGTGGCCCTCCAGGAGCAGCCCCCTGATCTAAAGCTGAACAAAAGTCCTGTTCTTAAACATTTACCTTTAGAGCATCTGGCTGAGCAAAGGAAACTTGCTCCCCCCACTGGATCCCTGTCCAGAGATCATAGATCTGTGCAGCAATATGGCTGAGAGGAAGGTAGCTGACTAGAGACTCTTGCCTGATTTCAGCTGGCTGCATATCTCCAGCCCTGCTTGCATGGTGGGCTGTCCATGTGATCTATAAGAGTCCAAAATTCAAAATTGTCAATCTGCAATACAACATTGCTGCTAGATTGTGAATGTCATTTTCCATAGCAGCTTACGTTGTCATGGCTAAGCATCACTCCTTTTGGCGATCCGGTTGTCCCAGAGGTGTAAATAAGTACACAGCATTGATTGGCTTTCTGGCTACTTATGACTTCATCTAGTTCTTGATCAGAGACTTCCAGTCCTAGTCCCATGAACTCTTCCCACTGTTCAAAGTCAAACAGTTATGGTAACTCTTAGGTAACGTTGGTTTATGTGGATTTCTATATAGTGAACACTCACCGAATAGAGATCGGGCAACTTCTCCTTCAAAGATCCAGAATACTGTACTATGGCTTTCAAGTGTGGAAGCTTATCGTTTACCTAACAAGACAAACAGGAGTATTAATCAACTTGTTCATTGAGTATGAGGAGGTCCAGGTTGAGAAAATAAGGTAGACCAAATGTAACCTGTAAAATCTTATCCAGCTGCTTTTGATTTTCCACAACAATGACATTGGCTTTTGAGTCTTCAGCAACGTAGAGGCAGGCATCTGGTGAGTTTGTGGTATAGATACCTGCCATTACACCCCTAGAACAAACAAGAATACAGATGTGAGAGCAGTAATCTTAGACCTGCTACTCCCTTCCCACTTTAATAAGTTCATTTAAGGTTGTATTTGATGTTAAAGGCCCCTGCAACAGCTTGACCAATGTGTAAACAAGCTTTCTACACTTAAGATTGTTAACCCTGTTGAAAAAACACAGCATATGCTGGTTAGGTACCCAGGGTCCTTTTTAGTAATCCTGTTCCATGTTTCACACTAAGTACATTTACATGTACTTTAAAACTTAGATTTGTATGCTTATGTGATATTTGTTAAGTTGGACTAACAGCCCAATTGGAACAATGCAATTGTAGCTTGGCTTCATCCAGCATGTACAGTTGGAGCTGAAGTCAGCAGGAAAGTGGATCTCGAGGTCCAGAGTTGATGACCCCTGGTATAAACAGTATATTAATTGGAATACATACAGTTGGTCTCTGCATTGTCCATGTGATCCGAAAGACAAAAGGTAATGCACAGCACAAAATTGATCATTTAAGCATTCTGTCATGTGCTTGGACAGAGAAACTGACACTGTAGTTTGACTACATAAAAACCAGCTGCACCTCGATTATGCATTACATTTCAAATAGAAAAATTATAGAATTTTTAAGCTTAAAGTAAAAAAAACTTTGGGTATTTCTCACCCTGCAAAGACAGTTCCAACAGCAGCAATAAACCACTCTGCAGAGTTGAATCCCAGGATGGCTACACTGTGGAACCGCTCCAGACCAAGCTAGAATAATTTTCAAATATGACTATATTAGATGTAATCCATAAATTACATGAGAATGAGCTGTGCAAATTAACTTTGTAACATGAACATGTTATATATGAATTAGTGTTTAAAAACTGCTCTAAGATCACCTTTAGAAAGCTCTTGGCAGCCATTCGACTGAGGTCATAATATTCCAAAAAGGTAACTTTTTCCCATTTGTTTCCTCTTTTGCTTGCCAAAGCGGTCAGTTTCCCATACTTCTGAACTGAGTTGGTAAACATCTGATGCACAGTGATGGGCTGTTCTGGACAAAGTTCATCCATTCTCAGCTGAACTGATCCGCTGGCCTCTGTAGTCCACAGGGATTGGGCTTGGGCCAATTCTGCACCTGCCAGAACCTCCTCAATGCTCTTTTTCTCTGCTGCATTGAATTAGAGAGCATCACAGTTCAATGACAACAAATTTGATGAGGTGAACAACAGGATTAGAAGGTCAGAACACAATCCTGATCTTCAAACTCTGAATATGCTAAACAAAATAATAGTTACTCTACTTACACAATCCAGCCCCAACATCCTGCTGCAAAATCTCTGTCATTGGTGAACAGTCCAAGCTGAAACACAGATTGTTGGTCTGTTAGATAGCAGTGGACTCTCGCTCTCCCTGCAGTCAGAGCCGGCTCTTGCTGCTGTACCCATGAATCACATGGAGCAACCGCTCAACAGCATTGCAAGCCCCCACAATGACACATTTGGGTTACTAAGTACAAAAGCTCCAGCAGCTTTGTTGACATATGAGAGCTCACAAAATGTGTGAATTTAGTTCCCATCAGTCATGGAAACTTCTACTCTCTTTCACTTCAGTTCTTGTCGTAACAGCCACAAGTGAGAGGGCACATTAGGTAGCTTTAAAACTGGCATCCCTACAAAATGATTCTTGATGCTCTTTGTAAACAAAGAGTGCCTGAACTGGCAGCTGAGCTGATTTAATTTCTGCTGCTCATTTTGATTCAGAGTGTGTTTGGTGAAAAGCACAAATGCCAAAGTTTTTTCAAAGCAGTGTTCTACCAAACTTTTTAGAAAAACAAGACCTTTTGCTTTAAAAAATGCATTGATATTTGATTCATTTTGACTCACATAAAATGATTTGAATATCATTGCGTAGGATGGAAATTCAACATGATGATGTCACAGTGCAAGCTAATTCAACAAATTATATTAAACACATCCACATACCTTTTTCCAAGCTGGTTATTGGTTGGATCAGTTTGCTGGTGTATTTGAGTGCCGGTGCTCATGCTGACTGCAGGACTGGTATGAACTGCTCAAAGATTGTCCGGTTCTTGGCATAATGAGAATGAAACAATGAATAGCTCCATGAGGCACCATCACAATTCTCCAAATGAAAAACTTCAGCTATGTGCTTATTTTTATGATGCTCTGCTCTGAGTATGTTGAGTTTATGGTAAATGTTCATAGTGAAGTTCTTTTCTTAAGTTAAGTTGGCGAAAAAAGTTTGTTCAATGTGAAATGTCTTTGGGTGAAAACACATAGTGCATATAAATGAGTTTGTGGGCTTTCATATGCAAATGTGTTACAGTCCTTTGAATTTGTGTAAAACAACCCACTCAGTTGAAATTATTTAAGGTTATTCTGACATATCTTCAATAAAATGAATTGACTTCTAATGGGAATTTTTCTATTTTACTTTTATCACCTTTAGGAAAAGAGAGGAAGAGTCATATTTTTTTTCCATACACAGAACAGCTCTTCTGTGAACTTTGTGTTTTTGTGCTTTGTTGTGTTCCAAACTCCAAAGTCTTTTACATCAAATCAAGTCCTTTCTGTTCAGTGCAACAAAACACACAAGCTTAAATTTATGAGTCAAATACAAATAAAGAAATAAAGAAAAGGAAAAATCAATTGAAACTGTAGTTTAAAGTACATGTCAAGTTCTAAAAAATGTACTCTTTGTATTCATGTTGGTGTGATTTTGAAAAACATATACATTTCTATTTAATAATTACCCTAAATATATAATACAATGACATTTATTTATTTATTTATTTATTGTTTGTTCAAAAAAAAAAAAAAAAAAAATTCAAGGTAATACTTTTACACTAATACTAATACCACAAATAAGTTTGGGGGAACTGCATATGACATTTTTCAGCCTGAACTAATCTTTATAATTTTAGAGACTTGAAGACATTGTAATGAGGGTCTTAACAAGGTTTTCTTTTCTAAAACGTCTAATGAGTTTTTACTTCATTATGATATCAGACTTACTGATCCAGCCTGACATTTTACTTTATCTCACCCAAAATATTAAATCATCAGTTTAATTGCATTTTTTAATATTATATGAAGAAACTAATAGACCCAATCTCAACATGACATGATGACTGAGGTCATGTTAACCGACCAAAAGTCCTCAACTTGCCAAACCTCACTGAATCTGTACTGAAGTTTGCACTATAAAAGTTGCAGTCTATTTCTAACCGTTTTTGGGAGATATGCAAAGTGCATGATATAGGATTATTAATATCAGTATTGTTATTAATAGGATTATTAATAACAATAAGCATAAGAAAGAGCAATACAACATTGTTTTGTTGTGTTAGTGTTTTCTCTTGGAAGGAAGAAGTCTTACCTGTATTAAAGTCTTACTTGAAGTAAGTGGTTCACAAGCTGCCCGCGCAGATGTTGAATTTAAAGACCCTCTTCACCGCTGGCAAACGATAGGACGCTCTTGGGGGTTTCAGTAGATTATAGGTAAACATCCACGTCATCAAACAGTTTGTTCTCTGTGTTCTGAAGTAACCTGTTAGTAGTGAAAACCCGCTACAAATGATTCAGTGGGTGAGTGAGCTGTCCGAACTCATTTGACCTATTCTAGCAAAATAACCGACTCAAAAGAGTGATTCATTCAGAAATCGGACATCACCGTTTGATTCACCGGTTCAGGAAGTTTCCGCTGAAATACTGTGGGGTAAAATCCTATGACAGAAAAGGATTTACAATGACGGAAACAGAGTCCCAGAAGGAGATACATCTGAATTATACAGGCCAAATATATATACAGGAATTTAACAGACAAAACTGCCATCAAATGAATCGCTGTGTCAAATAATATAGGCCTACCATAAATCCA
The DNA here is from genome assembly GCA_021397915.2 of Tor tambroides. Taxonomy (NCBI): domain Eukaryota; kingdom Metazoa; phylum Chordata; class Actinopteri; order Cypriniformes; family Cyprinidae; genus Tor; species Tor tambroides. The sequence continues at coordinate 65,737 of JAFVLL020029282.1, read as the reverse complement.
GTGATCAGCTGTTTTGGACATTTGGACTATTCCCGCCATTGTTTTATTTTATTTGTTTCATTATTTATTTTATTTTATTTTATTTTAATATAGGCTAGCTATGTATTTCTGTCTAGAGGTTCACTTCACTTTTAATTTTCTGTAGGTCTTTATAAACGGTGGATTGTGGCCCTCTCGAGGCCAAAATGAGGAATAGCTAGAAAACATAAATTCATAAATAAAATCTGTAATCTCTTTGTTTTAATCACGCTTCTGTTATTTCATATATGAACACTGGACGATAAATAAATAGAAATAAATTAAAATAATTGGAAATAAATTAATTTGATGTCTGCCAACTAGTTTGAAATAGATTAAAAATAAAGTGATAAATAGGTGAAAATCCTATTGTGTTTACGGCTGTGAATCCACATGTGAATGGCTGCTCTACTGAGCAGAGATAATGGGTTTCATAGACAAATCCTCTGGATGGAGAACTTTTTTCACCATACTCCGTGAGCTGAGCATTGGCAGCGCGTGTTCATTTCGGTATCCACATTTACAGCCTGAAAGCTGTCCTGTTGTCTCACTGATCTATCAATGAACTGACAAAATAAGGACAGGCTTCTGATGCAGCTCAGTCCGGGGGCAGAAACACGTTGCCAAGAGTATTTTTCCATGAATTCACTTTCAGCTTCGTGCCTCTTCACAGCAGCGCAAAATGGATTCAAAGAATGCAGACTTGAAGAATGCAGGTGCTGCAGCGCAAAAAAAACTACTCAAAATGGATTCAAGAGAATGCAGACTTGAAGAATGCAACTCAGAAACAGTATATAATGCCCTATGAAAGCTTAAGAGCTTAGTCTCTTTGACTCGAAGAACCTGAAAAGATCACTGATCATCAGGAGTGGAACATTTTTTTCAGATTCCTGTTGAAACTACAACAGAGATCATGAACACCATTAATGTGAATGGCAATTTTTTTTGCACAAAACTGTGTTGTGATCATGTCAGTATCTGATCACAGGAGAGATAATGAGCTGGCAAATGAGTGGAACATGCAATAGGCAGGTGTTCGGATGTTTGCCGGGTGGGGGGGTGGATGTTCGAGGGTCCGGAGGTCCGAGAGGGATTGGTGGAGTGTAAGGGTTGGGGGGGGGGGGGGGGGCTTCAGAAATCTTGGTCTGGGTGTGGGGGGAGTGCTAGGTCCCCTCCGTAGAAATCTCAGAAATTTCAGTATATCATCGCCCAAAAATTAGACTATTAATGCCGTGTAGCAGGTAAATGTATATAACTATAACCTTCGGAGAAGAACAGAGGAACATCAAACATCAACTTTTTCTCCAATACCTGAAGAAGCTACATTTTATACCATGGCAACCGTCAATGGCAATATTACAGTAAAATACTACGTGATAAATATGATGAATGATGAGCGTGCTCAAGTACAGTGCAACATAGGCACTGTCTTGAACTGTGTTCCAACTCAGTTCAGCCTAAGCGCTATTTTCACAGTGCTTCGGCGTGTTTGGGAATGGCTGCGGATGCGCTGGATGTCTTAACTATTAACACTTTTGGCAGAGGACAATTTGAGAGCTCTTTCACCATCACCCCATCCAGAAATCGAGATAATGATTGAACGAAACAAAGATGTTGCAGCCAAGACGTTTTCTTCCAGCTATCCACCCTGATTCTGAGGACAGAACCAGACATTGAAATCTGCAAAGTGGACCTGACAGACAATACTTACGGACCCAAAGCAGATCTTCTGGTCTTTCATAACTTCTTCCTGGACACTGCAAAACCAACTGTCCAATGCTAAAAAATCTTATCATTTGTGTTTTTCATTGTGTTTTGATGAACATGAACTCTAAATGAACTGAGTTTTTTTGTAGCAAAACCACAGTTAATTTGTGGTTACCATGATTTAACTGTAGTAACCATGGAAAACTATGGTTAATTTTTGTAAGGTCATCTTCTAATTGTCAGCCTGGCAAAAGAGCAGGCCATGCCTTATTTACTCGAACGTTTTTCAGCAGTTTTTCCAGAGTTCTTTCTTACTCAGTGCAGAAGCCCTGATAAATGTTTCACTTTTGTGTTGGTCTCTGTGTAAACACGTGTGCGGAGCAGAGCATAAACTTAAGGCAACAGGTTTCACACATTATGCAAAGATTCATATGAGGAAGAGAAAGATAATGAACATAGCATAGGACAAATGACGGACTAAATAGACATGTTGATGGAATATTTTAACAACCTCTTATTGATCAACCATTCTACAGGCACTAAGTTGTCTTTCCTCTTCCTCCAAATGGAATTCCTCAGAGGATCACAGGTTTCAGAAAAACACCTGAGGACTAACAGTGAATATTCTTGACACTGGACAAACTTGTGATTTGTGTAACAGAAAGCTTCAAACATACAACCAAAATAATAAATGGTCTGATAAAATTCATTTTATGTTCAGGTTACTTTATGCAATAAAATAATATATTGCTTGGTGCTGTATCTGCAGTATATACATTGTGTTAAAGAACCTGTGGAAACAATACACCACTAGGAACAATCAACACAAAAGTGAATCGAGACAACTGCAGCACACAGAAGAGACCATTGATACCTTTACTGTGTAAAGCAATCTTACTTTTTATACAATAAGCAGCACTACCTGCAAGATCCCGCCAGTACGACAAGATCAGGCCACCAGTGCGACTACTGTTATAAATATGTCTGAAAGAGTTCACAAGCTCAGTAGTTTGAAGAACTCAAAGAAGTTCTTTCTCTCAGTTGCCTGAACAAGCTAGAGACCATGGTTAACTTTACTGTGAACGTGAATTTTGATGAGCGAAAACGCATTGTCTTCGTATTAACCATTGCTTGCAGGAGAGGTGCTGGTTTGGCTGCCACAAATGAGTGGAGCATAAGGATGACCCTTGTCTTTGAGCAAGGGTTTCAGCGTTTTTTTCTGGCTGTGGAATCGTGTGAGACGAATGCTCTTCTAAGAGAAACAAAGGCTTCTGATAGGGAACTGCTTGAAGACAACCTCTAGGACCTCCCAAAATCTTGCAGATGTGCAATCACCGGCTGTTACAGCAGAAACACGTAAGAGTAACAGAGGCTCCTGACAAAGGACTGCTTCAGTTCAAATTCACGGTGCGATGGTGGCCACTGAAATTGAAATACACACCTGATTTTAGGTGGAGTGCTAACTCACCTGCTACAACTGAAATGAACCAAGCTTCAGGCAAATGTTTCTACACATTCCTGCATGAGCACAATACGAAGATTCATATGAGGAAGAGAAAGAAAACTGACATGGAGCTCAAACACCAGCATTTCTTGGAGGGATTCTCAACTGCTTTCTGGGAGTGACCATGCACCAGCGTGCAGAAACTATTGTGGACAACTGATCACTTACAGAGCTCATGATTCAGGTGTGTTTACAGAGAATATCATCAAGCATTTGCTGATCTCAAATTCTCTAACACAAAGATGGTTCTCCCTTTACTCAGACTGGATTTTCTCAGAGGATCACAGGTTTCAAAACACTTGAGGACTGTGTAATTTAACAGAGAGCTTCAATACCAGACATTGTAAATGAAGGAGGAAGTTAAAGAAAGATTTTTTGAACACAGTCCCATTTTGTTATAACAAACTGTTGTAGACACTAGACCAATGCTTCACTCACTGGACTCTCTTACAGACATTTCATAGTAGCATTGGAGCATTTTAACAACCTCTTTACTGATCTACCATACTCCAGGGACCAAGTTGTTATTCATTATACTCCAAAAAGAATTTGTCATAGGATCGCAGGTTTCAAAAATCTTTTGAGGACTCTTGGAACTGTGTTGAACTGACAGCTGTTTTTTAGATGACAGAGAATCTACCAGCCTTCAAATCACTGAAACTTTGACCCTATAATCACTGACTTATGTTCAAGAGGAGGAGCGTAAAATCTGAGCATCTGATGAGCTGAAGCTGCTGCTCATTGTGTCTCGTCACCGCTGTCATTCCTACAGCACTGTGTCTCTCCTACATCGGATCTGATTTGTAGTCGGTGCAGCACAAGGACTCTTTGAGCTCTGGGAACAGTGACATTGTCAATCGACACAAGCTGAGATCGACTGAGTCTGTGCTTCACCTTCTGGACCTACATTCATCACAGATCATCATGATATTTGTTATTCATTGTTTTGTGACTCTCCAGCACTGATGATGATTAATACATTTCTAGTGTGAATCTGTCAAAAGTCTCCTGGAAGAATTATTCAATAAAAACAAAATCTTCTGAATTTCTCAAAGTTATTGTATGCTTTTTCTGTTTCTTACTAAATATAATATGATGATGTCTACTATTATGTCTACTAGTCTGATTTCTGTAGTGCGCTGTAGGGTAATTCAGATGAACATGAAGGCGGGACTCTGGACTCTGATCCGCCTGCTACAGTTGAGCAAAACACCAGCATTAGAGCACAGGATACAAAGACTGAGGAATAGAGAGAAAGACTTCACTATAAACAGACTTCAGCGGACTATAATACAGACACTTCAGAGACGTTGATGTTCATATATTAACAACTTCTAACTGATCCATCAATCTCTGAGCACTAAGGTGCCTTTTCCCTTTGCTATGAGTTGATCAGTAATATCATAAATAAAAAAATGAACTTTTGCATTACAGGCATATATATAGATATTTAGATATAAAATATCAAACCAAGTGGCATCTGCAAACAATTGACACTAGAGCTGTTTAGAATTTTTCACTTTTTCTGAGACACTTTTTCCATTTCTGCAGCTGTTAACCAGTCGAGAACCAGATTTTTTCTCATGTTTACAGTTGTACAAGTCACAAGAGTTTAAGTCCGGGTCCGGACATTAATAAAGTCGGACTCGACATTAGAGAGTCAGGTGGAGTAATAAACTTTCTGTAGCCATTAAAGGGGCAGGACAGAAGCCGCACTACAGACAGTATAAAACAAGAGTTTATACGAGCTATAACTCCAAGAACTTTTTTTTTCTTGAAGAATCTGCACTATAGAGACCATGAACTCCTTCACAGTGAACTTGAATGCTCAAATCTGTGTTACCATCATGTCAACACCTGATCATATGAGGGAAGCCGACCTGCCTGCCACAAATGAGCGGAACATAAGAGCGATCTTAGAGGAAGTGTTTCTGCCTGCTTCTACCTCACTGTGGGATCACATGATACCAACCCTTTATACTTTTCTCATGCTCATAACCTTTTCTTTATTTCTTTTAAGCATTTGTTATGCCAAGTGTTTTGGAAATCCTACTGTTCAAACTGTCTTCATCTCAACACCTGAAGACAGGAGAGTCTCTGAGCTTTCTGCCAAAAATCAGTGGAACATGGGAGCGATCTGTGAACAAGTGTTTATACACGCTTGTACATCGCTGCTGGATCGCATCATACAAATGCTCTTTTAATCATCACAATACAGAGATTTCAGACAGAGAAGAGCTGGAGAACTCGATCAGCATCTACTTATTCATCTGTGAAACACAGTTGAACTGACGGCTGTTTTCTAGATGACAGAGAATCTACCAGCCTTCAGATCACTGAAACTTTGACCCTATAATCACTGACTTATGTTCAAGAGGAGGAGCGTAAAATCTGAGCACCTGATGAACTGAAGCTGCTGATGATTGTGTCTCGTCGCCACTGTCATTCCTACAGCACTGTGTCTCTCCTACATCAGATCTGATTTATAGTCGGTGCAGCACAAGGACTCTTTGAGCTCTGGGAACAGTGACATTGTCAATCGACACAAGCTGAGATCGACTGAGTCTGTGCTTCACCTTCTGGACCTACATTCATCACAGATCATCATGATATTTGTTATTCTCTGTTTTGTGACTCTCCAGCACTGATGATGATTAATACATTTTTATTGTGAATCTGTCAAAAGTCTCCTGTAAGAATTGTTCAATAAGAACAAAATCTTCTGAATTTCTCACAGTTATTGTATGCTTTTTTCTGTTTCTTACTAAATATAATATGATGATGTCTACTATTACACACTCAAGATCCAAAAGTTACTCAAGGATGTTTTTCGGGCATTAAGGGCAGACAAACTGATTTAACACAGTTAACCAAAAACATCAGATGGAGCTTGACTCGCAACAATTAAACTTGTCAACATTTATTTTAATTATATAAGAAAAAAATTAAAAGGTGACATTCATTTCAAAGACACACTACAAATGTACTGTACAAGCACAATCTTGAATCAAAACATTTCACAAAAAGTAATTGATATGACAATAAATAGCATTTCAAAATGAAGACAAAAACTATTTGACCCTTTCTGGTTGTCAGTCTTTCTGTAACTTGTTTATTGTTTGCATAATGAACTGCACCAGTGGTCATTCTGCTAGAATATTTATGTGAACTTGAGGGGAAATTAATTCAGACAGAATTGGTTAAAAATAATTCAAGGATCTCAAAGAATTGAAGTTAGTACTAAATAATTTAACAGACAACATTTGAATTACAGATGTTGAATTACACAGTCCACATCTTTGTCCACGGAATGCATTGTTTACTCTTTAATAGTTCTTTGAAATCCCTGATCCTCGGAGAAAGTCCATTTGAAGTACAAGGAGAGGCAAATTATTGCTTGGAGAACAGCAGATCAGTAGGCCTGAAATTCATTGATAAACAAGTCCATCAACATGTCTGTCCGTCGAGTCCGTCATTAGAGTTCGACTCCGGAGTTTATGAAGTCTGAATTCGATATTGGAGAGTCAAGAGGAACCACAAACTTTCAGTCTGAAGAAGGAGAGTCTGATTTCTGTAGTGCGCTGTAGGGTAATTCAGATGAACACAAAGGCGGGACTCTGGACTCTGATCCGCCTACTACAGCTGAGCAAAACACCAGCATTAGAGCACAGGATACAAAGACTGAGGAACAGAGAGAAAGACTTCACTATAAACAGACTTCAGCGGACTATCATACAGACACTTCAGAGATGTTGATGTTCATATATTAACAACTTCTAACTGATCCATCAATCTCTGAGCACTAAGGTGTCTTTTCCCTGTGCGGTGAATAGACTTCCTACAGGGATCAGCAGGATTGAGGTTTAAATAAAAACACTGTTTTGCATTAGATATAAAATATCAAACCAAGTGGCATCTGCAAACAGCTCACACTAGAGCTGTTTTCAAAACTTCAAAACGATCTTAGTGGAAGTGTTTCTGCCTGCTTTTATATCAGTATAGGTTCACATGATACCAACCCTTTTGTAGCTGTCGCAGAAAAGGTTGTAGCCTATTTTCTTTCAAGTATATCAGTCATTTATTATGTGAAAATGTACTTAGTTCACAAATGGTGTGTAATGTATTATGAATGTTCATTTGGAAATTGGATTTGAATATTATAAAACTGGGTAATAGTGACACTTACAGGTGGAGTATGTGTAATGATAGTTGAATGTGTCACGTGATCTAGTTAGCCGCGTGAGTATCAGATCCACGAAGAAACGCACTCAAGCTGAGACGGTTGTGGCTAGAAGGGATACAGCTCCGACCGTCAATGAACAATGAAATTTAATTTTTCTCCTGTTCATAACCATTTTTTATTTCTTATAAGAATTTGTTATGCCAAATGTTTTGTAAATCCTACTGTAAACACATATGCTAAGTTCTAAAAAATATTCTGTACTTATGTTGGTGTTATATGGTTTTTAAATCTTTTATACAATTTTCAACAAATGTTGAAGTTATTAACCCAGTGCATCAAGAAAAATGATTCACTCTATTAATGAGACTTTCCCACATTACCAAACAAAGCCACCCTGACATTTTTGTTTACTTTGTGCTCCAAAAAACAAACAAACAAACAAACAAAAAACACAACATCAGCTTAATAATAGTTCCAGAATAAATAAGCATCATTGACCTTCAGGTTACAAACGTGACACATGAATATTCAAGACAAAATTAGAAAAATGTAATTCATTCCTAACAACTGATTCTATAGAGTAGCCTGAAAATTCATTCACGAATCAGTATCTTTAATAAAAAACAGAAATACAGGATGCACAAGACGAATTCTGACATATTTTGAGAGAAAATGTTTCTCATATTATCACATTTTATTAAAGTTTACATCAACCGACACTAGGCCTATACATGCAACGTGATTTTTCATAAATATACTAAATACATTCCAATTTGCTATAAAGATAATTTATTAGTACAAAGATTACTTTCAAAACTAATTCACAGTACAAGGATTCTTTTAAATAAACAAGACACTGTGTGTTTACATTTTATATACTGCTTTGGTGTATTGCTATATTTTGAAAAATATATCAGTTAAGGTGCAGTTTGTTGAAAGTCAAAATACAATACCATTCACATTTATTTAAATGACAGAAGACAGTAGGACTATCTGAATATTTCACTTTAAATGTTTGACATGCTATCTTTAGCTATAAACTTTTGTTGGTTGCAATAAAATGATCATTAACTGAAATAAAATATGAATAAATGCATGTTATTAATTTCCCAGGCAAACAATTTCATTTAGTTTTATGTACTAAAAGTAAATAATAAATACATAAATAAATAACACTACAATTGTACATATCCACCATCATCATTGAGCCCTGGTGAGAAGTTTACCTTGTTAAAGAGCGACCTCTGCTGAACAATTGTCAGAACAAATGTCAAGGCAAATAGATTTTTGGAATGACATGAATCATTTATTTCTATTATCTTTAATAATTATTTTCCTGTTAATCCCTGTAAAGCTGCTTTGAAACAATCTACGATGTATTGTTTAAAGCGCTAGCCATATAAATAAATGAGACAGAACTTGACGCATATGGGATCTTCTTTACTTCGATTTTCTTTGCTACTTATATATATATATATATATATATATATATATATATATATATATATATGTGTGTGTGTGTGTGTGTGTGTGTGTGTGTGTGTGTGTGTGTGTATACATATAATTGTTTTGCATGCGAAAACAGAAACACTATTTCAGTTACAATATTTGCACATGCAAATGCAGAAAATGTAAAGATTTATTTCGTATATTACTCTAAATCATCATGCAAATTTATGCTAACATACATAACAACAGATATCATTCATAATGAACTGGATACCGTACAGAAATCTCAAATCTCATGTGAAGCTGCATGTTCTTATTCCATCCCGTCTATTCTTCGCATAGAAGGTCCCGGACACCGGCGCTGGAGCTCGAGAAGGTTCTGGAGCGCCGCGGTTTATATAAGAGCGACAGCGCGCTCTGCGTTCAGGCAGCAGCACAACAGTCACACAAGTAGAGAGACGAACTCGACGCGGCACAGCGAGCCGGCTTTTCCTCTTCCTTTTTTCTGTGAGTATTCATAATATACACAAATACAATCGCGAAGCTTCATGTGAAGTATTCTCTAGAGTCATTCACTAATGTAAAGGACAGTTTGGGTATCACGTTAGCTTTCAAAAAGGAACAGTCTGCTGTAATTCAAGTGACCGCTTGTATTAACGTGCTCTAATATTGTTTAATGTAACATATGTATGACTAATGGCATTATTAAACATTGTATTAAGCTTTAATAAGTCTCTTAAGTATGTCATAGGCATACTGTGGTAGTAGACAGGACTGTTGATATGTTGTGTTCCTGTATAGCTGAATCCTGTCAAAGATGGTTCGAGAAACCGGTTACTACGATTTGCTCGGCGTGAGTCCCAAAGCCTCGCTGGACGAGATCAAGAAGGCGTATCGGAAACTGGCGTTGAAATATCACCCAGATAAAAACCCGAATGAAGGCGAGAAAGTAAGTGGAGGTGCTGAGCCGCATGCGGATACCGTATCATGTTTCACGTAAATGACAGCGACAGAAATGAGAGGAACTTTCTGGAAGTGTCCCGAACACTCATTGGAGCTGCGGGATGCATTTCTAAACATGGCTTGAGAGCTGTACGCATATATAGATGCAAATAGTTCAAGATTTGCAGTTTGATTGTTTTATTTTTTACATTTTTTTTATTATTATTTTGAATGAAGCAATAGAAGGTGCAGAAGCCGTTAACAGTAAGGGGGCCAACTGTTAAAAATGAACCGTGAAAAAAAGAGAGCAATTCAAATTGGGGGCAGATGGAAAAATCCTAATATAAAGTGCTGGGGGAAAAAGCTAAGTGAAAGAAGAACAAAGAAGAAGAAAAAAAGAAATTACTAAAAAGAAATGCAGAATGAATGGCCAAGAGAATGAAGAAAGCTGTACAGTAATTAACCAGTAAGTAATAAATTAGTTAATTAGTACATAGAAATAAAAGACTCAGGTACTTAGGTATTCAGTAGAACTAATTTGATCTGTTGTTACATGCATCATGGAAACCGATGCATGTCTGTTTGCATGCGTTATTAAAATTAGTATGTTTTCTATTCTCCAGTTCAAACTCATATCACAAGCCTATGAGGTCCTGTCAGATCCCAAAAAGCGGGATTTGTATGACCAAGGTGGTGAACAAGCCATAAAGGAGGGAGGCATGGGAGGAGGAGAATCTCCCATGGACATTTTCAACATGTTCTTTGGTGGTGGAAGCAGAATGCAGAGAGAAAGGAGAGGTGAGACATTTATTTACTGCACCAGGTGGCAGTGAGCTTGTGTCATGTTTTGTAACGTGCCACCATTGGAAGCCAACAAAAGTTTTTGGGGGTCTTAAATATAGTTTATGCACTTTAATGTTTCATATAGCTAATACTGTGTTATCTGTTTTCCTTTATTCAGGTAAGAATGTGGTTCACCAGCTTGGAGTCACACTGGAAGAATTATACAACGGCTCGACAAGAAAACTTGGCCTTCAGAAGAACGTGATCTGTGAGAAATGCGAAGGTAAGAAGGTTACTAGTCTGTTGAGTTCCTTTAACTTGTTTTAAGATTTTTATAGTTGAAGACCCAGTGGTGACTTAAAGATTTATCATGTAAATGATCTGTCTTGCAGGTTATGGAGGCAAAAAAGGCACAGTTGAAAAATGCTCAACCTGCAAAGGAAGAGGAGTCCAGGTCCAGGTGCAACAGATTGGACCGGGAATGATCCAGCAGATTCAGAGCATGTGCTCCGACTGCCAAGGACAAGGAGAGAAGTTCAACTCCAAGGACCGTTGCAAAAACTGCAATGGCCACAAAGTAGAACGCAAGAAGAAGATTCTTGAAGTCCACATCGACAAAGGTAGAAGAACGTGAACTTTGTTTAGACATTCCAGGCCCTTCTGAAATATTCTAGAAGCATGCTAATGCTGGTCTTTGCCACAGGTATGAAGGACGGCCAGAAGATCACATTCCACGGAGAAGGAGATCAAGAGCCTGGACTGGAGCCAGGTGATGTTATAATCGTACTGGACTTGAAAGAACACCCTGTCTTCCAAAGACAAGATGACAACTTGATCATGAAGATGAAGATCAAGCTGGTGGAGGCACTCTGTGGGTTTAAAAAAACTATTCGTACGCTAGATAACCGATTGTTGCTTATCAGCTCACCTCCAGGTATGTCCTATACTCTTTATTTGTGAATAATATTTGAGTTTGCATGAGTGATATTTCAATTAATATTTAGTATGTAAAATATTTAAATTGTTCAATTAATTTGGATTCATTGGAATTTTTATTCTTTTTGTTTTAGGTCATGTAATAAAACCTAATGATCTAAAATGTATTCATAATGAGGGTATGCCTGTGCACAGAGACCCTTATGAGAAAGGTCTTCTCATCATAAAGTTTGAGGTAAATCAGTACCTAATCTGACGTGATCTGATTATATTACTATCATGGTTTATTTAATTTGGTGTTGCTTTGCATCTTCCAGAAACAAACAATAAATAGTTGGCCTACTGCCAAAAAAGTAATTACAGATAATAAATTAAAATCACTGAAAATGAAAAAAAGACAAATTGATTTTTAATCTGATTTGTGATTATTAAATTCTTACTATTTGTATTGGTTTGCATCTTCTAAGAACTTAAACAAAAAAAATCTATAAAAATTTCATTAGATAATTAGATATAATACTGAAAAGGAAAAAGAGTTAAAATATTTTTATTGTGATTATTATTTTTTATTTTGATTAGCATCCATTACTGGAGTAATTTAATAGAATTTAATAGAATTTAATCTGATGTGTGATTATTATCATTATGTATTTTTTATTTCATTTCTTATTTATATTTTATAGTATTTTGCTTTGTAGCTTTTATGGAAAAACAAGTTGCCTACTGCAAAATAAAATAAAATAAAATACATAGAAAAAAATGAATGTGTTAAAAAATAATTATAATAGAGGAAAAACTTGTGTGAAAGCAAACAATGATTCAATTATAATTTGTGTTGGGACTGTCACATCTCACAGAAGCATTCTGTTCCCTCAGATTGAGTTCCCAGATAAACACTGGCTACCTGAGCACATGCTGCCTGACCTGGAGAGGTTACTTCCCATCAGAGATCACGTCATGGTGTCAGATGATATGGAAGAGGTAGACCTGTGTGAAGTAGACTATGAAAAACAAAAGAGAAACTACAGTGGTGAAGCCTATGATGAAGACGAAGGCCCCAGGCATGGTGGAGTCCAGTGCCAGACTCAGTAGATGTCATAAACCACTGGTGCAATACTTGTGTGACTGCAAATGTACACTGAATATTAGGCCGGTTAAATTTAGTTCTTGCTGAGCGATACGTACCGCAGGAATTTCCTTACCAAGCCTTACGAAACGGACCACCACTGCCACCACTGGAATTCTTCTTTCTGAGGTGTCTGATGAGGAATGAGGAGTGCTTGGCAATTACCACCATATGAGAGAATTAACAGACATTTAATTAAAGCAACTATTTTGGATAAAAATGGAATTTAATAGTAACTCAAATTTGCATGTAAATTATTCTGTATGTTCACTTTTGTATGTTAATCTGTAGATGTGCTTTGGTCAAGAGTGGGCGCTGCACTTTTTTGCCAGTTGCAAATCTGTATTTGTACATTTTCTAAGAATGTGACACACCATATGTTTAATGTGTTGTTTCCTTCCTTAAAATGTGCTTTATTTTTCACAAATAAAACATTTCATTACAATTCCTCCTTTGTTTACTTGATTATACATAGTTGCAACTGAATGAAAGCAATTTCAAAACATTTACAGCTTATTGAATTCTAGCTAATTTTATATTTTATAAAACCCTCACATCCAATTTAAAGTCTGGGGCCAGTGAGATTATTATTTAATTATTTATTTTTACAAGAAAACAATACATTTAATCAACAAGGATGCATCAAATTGATCAGAAATGGTAGTAAAGATATTTAGAATGTAAAAAAAAGTAAATGCTGTTCCTTTGACTTTTCTATTAATAAAATGCTGAAAAATGGTTTCCACAAAAAATGTAAAGAAGCACAACTGTTTTTGATATTTATAATAACAAAAACTCAAATCAGCATATTAGAGTGATTATAAAACAATAAAATAGAAAAAAAATTGAAATTATAATGTTTCACAATATTACTGTATTTTTAAAAACACCGAAAATCTTACTAACTCCAAAGTTTTGAATGGTAGTGTAAATAGATTTTATTATAAGACAGATGTTAAAGATTACATAACATGAGGTGCTTAATACTGCATGAGATGAGAAATGAAACAAAATGTTGCACTGACTTTTGTTTGAATTCAATTGCAGGATGCAGCTTTATCACACAGAAGAAACTTTATTCAGAACCACTGAACTGATAGCATGGTAGAAAGAACCTGCCATGCACCAATCATAATCACATTTAAAGTTCATTCATTGTAATCAATGAAAAAGCAAGGCATTAAGAAGTTGCACAATTCTTTGTATTCAAAGCATCACTCCTTCTTCATCCTTCTCAGTGCTGCTTTCTTCTGAAAGAACAACCTATTTGAAAAAAGACAATAAATAGCTTGAGATACTGTTTCAAATATTTTGATTTGTAGTTACGTCCGATTGAAAAGTACAACCCAGACAGGCTGGATGTTTTACAATCATTCAGCAAATACACACCCTCAGTCAGCCTTGCTTTTCCTCCTGTGGGCTGGCAGAGCACTGTTGAACACCCAACGCACAACACAACCGTCTGCGCATGACTGAACACAGTCGTGATCTTATAACAACCTGCGTGAAGATAAGCAGAAAAGATTACATTTCCTACAAGTGATATATTAACCATGATGATAAAGCAAACAAACGTTTCTTCTAAAGAGCTCAAACCTGGGCATTTTACATCCATGAAGTATGAGTTGGGACTCTGCACAAGCCTTTTCTTCTTATGCTGCCTTTTCTCGAAATCAAAGGACGGGTTCAGCAGATCTTTGGCCAGCTGGGAAATATGGAAATATATGTATCATATATTAATATTTTAATTCATATTTTACTTTTAAAAAAAAACATTTTTTTTATATAGACATCGCATATACATAAAATGTAAAGATTTACATTAAAAGACAAATATTACATTTTTTTAAATAATAATAAATATTTTTAAATATTTAACTATTTCTATAAATTACATAAAATGTATTTTATCTCAGTCTCTCTCTCTCTCTCTCTCTCACACACACACACACACACACACACACACACATATTAATGTTACTATATATACACACAATCTCCAACAATATGACAGTCATTTTACGCTCTTAATTATAAAATCTACAATCTAGGCAACACTACTTTATAACAAAAACACTACCGCAATTACCAGCTGACTCCATGCTTCTTTGCACACAAAAACAACATTGTTCAACAGCCATATTGATCACTCCCATCATTGTCAGTCGGAAAACTATAATACCTTACTTTTTAAAAGACGAATAAAACATCCTCCTGGTCCAATGTATCATTTTACCCGATGCACTGCAACAGTTTAAATATTACTCGTGTAAAGTGAAACATTAGGCCCTATCTGAACCCTGCGCAGCGCCACGTGAAATCACAAACTTTCCCATTTTATCGCACGGTTAAAATAATCAACAACCGGACTAATATAAAAACGCCAGACAATAGAGTTTATATTAAGAACTGTCAAAAGCGGGAATCGTTGTCTAGTTGAGCAAATCCACTTACAGGCATTGTCGGGAGCTGCTGATATTCACATTCGTAGATCTGCTGCTGCTTTCCTTGAATCTCTCTGATAACTGCAGGGTTGCCACGCGCAGCTTCATAAAGGAAATCTGAAGAGACATGCCCAGGCATGCTCCACAATAAAACACGCCTTTATACATTAGACCTTATAAAACCTGACAACATTACAGGGATTTCCTGAACATTTCATCAGCTCGATAACAGTAAGTGATGGCGAACAGCAGGCGAAATTGTGCTGTCGTTCACCTCATATCTCAACAAACAATATTCAGCTCTAACTTGCTCAATATGTATAGCTGTCTTAGCAGTACATAAATAATAAT
This sequence comes from Tor tambroides, assembly GCA_021397915.2. NCBI lineage: Eukaryota > Metazoa > Chordata > Actinopteri > Cypriniformes > Cyprinidae > Tor > Tor tambroides. The sequence continues at coordinate 50,294 of JAFVLL020029282.1, read as the reverse complement.
AATAATAATAATAATAATAATAAGATGCTGTACAAATACAATTGTACAAATACAAAAGGTAATAAAATAAAACAAAAAAAGTTAACTCTCTGGATTAAATTTTCCCGTACTGGCAACCTCGAGTGTCATCGCTTGATCTCAAGAGATGCGGCACCTACTGTTTTTATTAGCAGCTCCCGTTCTTACGGGAAAAATTTAGTTGTTAATTTTAAATATTTGTGTTATTACTTATTCTTATTTGACTGAATTACAAACTTTGAGTAAACCTGCACCTACTATTTAATCTCAGCTATCAGATTATGCGCCCCCTATTGGTTGTTCAAAAGCAGCACCATTATATTTTCATTACAGGAACTTCTTTTTAGCAAATAGGGAAGCAAAGTCAGTGTGAAAAACGCCCGAAGTAATCCATTTGGATACAGTTTTTGTAAGTGAATGTGAAGGAAGTTCAGTTGTATTTATTATTATTTATTTATATTTATTTATTTATGAAATCTTGTTATAAACTGTATTTCTATATCATAAATTGGAGCAAGTCTAAATGGTATCAATCATGAATATATAATCTAAAGTATATATCATCATATAATCACAAATATATATTTTTTAAAATGCAATAAACAAACAAATAAAATAAATATAGAAATAAATAAATGGTGTGAGAATATCAAATAAATAAAAGCCTCATAATAAAAAATAATATAAAAAACTTAATGTCCAAAGACCTTCCAAAGACAAAAAGTCTTTACTGTTAGTGTAAAAAAAAGAAAGTTAAATGTATAAAATCTTTAAATATGATTTAATAGTCTACACTTGATTAATTCTTTTAAAACCTTGCATATGTGCAATACTTTTTTGATAGCTACCACGCTTAATGTTTCTAGGGGGGTTCCATATCACTGTCCTCCTAGAAACTACACTGACCAATCACGCAGGAGGCATAGCGCTGACGTCACACCACGAGGCTCCGCCCTCGCTCCAGACCGTATGATTTTTGTGTCAGTGCCATGAACAAGGGAAACTGTGCACTGCCATTCATAAAGGAAATACCGGCTTGGTAAATGGCGAAGACTTACGATTACCTTTTCAAACTCCTGCTAATTGGAGACAGTGGAGTGGGAAAGACATGTCTGCTGTTCAGATTCAGCGAGGACGCGTTTAACACCACCTTCATCTCCACAATCGGTCAGTTCACCGGTGATCTGGGTAGAAGGTATTGGACGGTGTCCCGTTATATGCAGGACAATAGTGGTCAGATACAGTAAAGCTATAATAATTAAGTTTCTAGTGGCATTTATATTGATAAAGTAGGTTTAAAAAGCACCTGTTTTTTTTAACCAATCATGTGATTATGTGTAACGTTAACATTAAAACATCTGGATTTATTTAGAAATGCACAGGCCTTTAAGTACATACACTATTCAGCTTGTATATGTAGACAAATTGAAACTAATACTTATTTTAAAATATTGTAAAAATATGTATGTTTGTGTGTGTACATTGCACATATGCAATTTATTTTTATGTTTAAATTTGTATTTAAGTATTGATTTAAAAAAACTAGTATTACCTAGTAACATATATAGATCATTTATTTTAACCCAGACAGATAATATCTGTATCTGTCTATATATACATATACACAGATGTAGATACACTGGAAACAATGCTATCGGCTCTGTGAAGGTGTGAGAGTCATATTTTGCTGACCAGAGCTGTATCTACTTTTAACCTGTCAAACCCGCTCACTAATGGCCTTACAAGCTCATACAGGAGTCTACACAAGGGAAACATAAACACTGTATTATAAGATGCTGTTTTCCATATAATGAGAGTCATTGTTCTTTGACAGTGAGAAAGAAGGAACGTGCTTCTTCGTGATGCAGAAAACTTGCGATAAACTACTATTGATAAGTTAGCTTGGTAGCAACATTGCAAATGCTTAAATAACCCTTTTTATTTCAGTATTTTTTTCTGTCAGTCTAAGCAAACAAACTTAAATTTTAATACATACACTTAAAAATTAACGTCCAAACGGGGGTTTTCACAGCAATGCCACAGCATAACCATTCTGGGCTCTTCAGGAAATAGTTCTTAAAAGAACCATTTTTTCTTAGTGTGAAGAACATTTTAGTAATTTAAAGAAACCCTTTTCAGTAGAAGGATCCTTTTTTGGAAAGGAAAGGTTCTTCATGGAACCATACAGTGGATGCTGATAAAGAAGCTCTATTTTTAAGAGTGTATATGATTTATATGATATCTATTTTTACATAAAACAAGAAAAACAAGTCAAATTTTATTTTTTAATATCTTAAACATCTTATACAATTTAAAATCTCAAGTACATTTATATTGCTTTAAAGATTTCTAGACAAAATACTGCATGAGAAAATGAATTTGCAGTTTGTGTGTGTGTGTGTGTGTGTGTGAATGTTGCACAGTTGTCTTTCGTCTGCCTGCACAGAGAGTTTAGTCATTTCCTTTGTCAGTTTTTCCATCTGATTAAAACGTCACCGCCCCCTCTGCCTTTGTTTGCGATGCTGTCTTGCAATGGGGTCCCTGAGCCTTGACTTTCTTTCAGACTTTAGTTGTATTTGCAGCTCATTTATCTGTAACATTCCCTGGCAAAAAGCAATTTTGCTGACAATTTTGAGGTTGGGATTTTAGAAATCATCACTGTCAGTCTGCATAAACAATATTTCGGTGACAACATCAGGACGGGGTGCTGGGGAAAGTACGGTTCCTTTGTGCGGGGTCATAGTAGACTTGCCCGTGAACAGAGGGCTGTACTGTTTGAATCCCCATCATGCTCTCGTGATATTCACTCAGCCCATATCAGCATTCTTCCGCCAATGCAGTCGAGCATTTGACTGGCATCTGTTTTCTTGTGCCAGGACGTCCATGACCCCAGTTGTGGCCACTCTGCATACTTCCCCACACTTCTCTGAGCGTCCCACCTCCGCTTCCTGTGACTCTGTGGGTTTCTCTCAGGGTTGTGATATTGCTTAACTAAATTGCTTGATGAATTATGTTCCTCATTGTAGTTGTAGCTAAAAGCTTTGGCTTGATTACTGAATGTAAATGTAACATTTCTATCACTGACTGAAATGACATTTTCTGAAAAAAATGTGAATGTAAATGTAATAACAATGACTGAAATGTCAATAAACAACTCTTCTGAAGAAAACGTGATTGGCTTTTGCTCAATCAGAACTCACATCCACTAGATTGAAAGTGAGTTCTGTGTGAGCTGTGCTTCATATATTGCTATTGACAAGAGACAATGGACCTTTATTTTCCCTCAAAATTTTGTTGAAATATTGCTAATATGACCACACCTCACTCTTAAAACAAGATAAATGTATTTGTTTGACAAAATGACATAAGGTAGAAGTCTTATTGCCACAGTCTAACAAAATTTAGAGACAATAACTTTTTTTTTCTGGTATAAACCTTTTGTTTACCAGCCCAGATCTTCAACTGCTATATTGTTGTAGCATTAGACATTTTCCACAGGAAAACCACAGTACAGAGCCACTCATTTGACTGGTTGTATTAAGCGTAAGACATGTTATGTCATTGATTTCTCTAAATTTCTACTGAATGCCACATTTTGTGTCATAAATAAGCTTCTTGATTGGAAACCAATCATCTCTCAACACCACCAGTAGGTTTGAGATTTCATATATACAGAAAACAAACTAAAATATTGAGTTTATTGTTGCGTGGCACACAACATTTGTGTGAGGCAACCTCGAATACAGAAAAACAAGCAATTTTCCACTAACCAGCCGGGCAAAAAATGGCAAGAGGAACAGTTTAACCCCCAGGAACTGGAAACAACTCATTATATCTTCACCACTGCAATGCAACATTGATTGTACCACTGATTCCATGTGGTGCCAGTTGCTGAAGATCTGACAATGTTTCTCTTTTTCTCTGTTGCTAGGAATTGATTTCAAAATCAGAACTATCGAGCTGAATGGGAAGAAAATCAAGCTGCAGATATGGTGAGCCATTTGTTTGTCATGAATATGCAGCGCTAAGTCCTGTTTTATGTACGTCCTGTTATATCATCATTTACACTTTGTCTTCAGGGATATTTAAAGCTTTGTAAACTGTTGGTGTTACATCTTAAAAAGACTTTCTGGACATGGAGTACACAAAGGTTTTGCTCTTAATTCAAGTTTTGTTACTAGTAAACAGTTAGCTTTGAAGCTATTATGCTAATATAGGCTACTTCTAAAAGTTTAAGAAAAGAAACCTCTAGCATAAACTCACATTTATATATTTTTGCATGCAAATATAGATCATTTTGTCCAACAAAGTGCTCTCTAGAATTAGAATACCCTTGTAAAAAAGAAGTACACTTTAGCATACTTTTTAAAAGAATACTTATTATGGAAATAATATATTTGAAAAGAATACACTTAAGTGAATCATGTAATGTTTTTAGGTACATGATTGCATATTATTTGCCATTAAATGAAAATACATTATAGTTTAAATTTATAATAAAGGGATAGTTCACCCAAAAATTAAAATGACCCTCCATTTACCCTCAATCAATCCTAGGGGTATAGAACTTTCTTCTTTCAGACAAATACAATTGGAGATATATATAAAAATTTCCTGGCTTTATTATGGCAGTGAATGGGGGTAGAGATTTTGAAGCTCAAAAAAGTGCTTCCAGCCATCATAAAAAGTGGTCCACACGGCTCCAGGGAGGGTTAATAAAGACCTTCTAAAGTGAACCGATGTACTTGTGAAAGAAAAATATCCATATTCAAAACTTCCACATACTGTCGCATGCACGTTCACAAGAGAGTGGTGTTCCAGCGGATGATGTAGGACAGGGGTGTCAAACTCAGTTCCTGGAGGGCCGCAGCCCTGCAACACACAGAGCATGTAGTTTTCAAATAAGCCTAAAGGACTTGATTAGTTGGATCAGGTGTGTTTAATTAGGGTTGCATCTAAACTCTGCAGGGCGCGGGCACTTCAGGAACTGAGTTTGACACCCCTGATGTAGGACATAAAGTTTTGTTAATTTTTGGGTGAATTATCCATTAAATGGAATTATCTGGACTTTGCAGTGTTTTTTAGGTCCCACTTAATTAGGACTTCAGTACATTGCCATTTTTATTAAGAAACTTGTATGTCATGTGTTTAAATGTATTTGTAATTACACTTTTTAATAAAGGTGTGACTTAGCACATTTAAAATATATTAGCTTTAAATGTAATGTCAAATAATTACAATATATAATCAAGTACTTTACATGTTCTTTAGTATGTTAGTCAATACTTCAAAATAAGTGTACTTCTTTAAAGCACAACCGAAAATTATTAAAACAATGATTGTGATTAAATGTACATTAAAGTACAACTTTTAATTTGACATTATTACAAAGTAGTGCCTTTTAAAAGTGTTGTTTAGTTCACTTAAGTAGCCTTTTATTTCAACAATATTATATTATCTGCAAGTACAGTTTTTAAAATATAATTTATAAGTGTTTAAATATATTTGTATATGTATTTTATAAAATATATAAGTGCACATTCAGGACAAATGCAGTTTCTTTCCTATCTAAATTACAACTACAGCTTGCCTGTGATAAGCAAAAGCAAGTAGCTAATCATGGTTCATCGTTGCTGTTGTGCTAACGTTCATACTTTTAGAATTTATTTATTCTGGCCTAAAAATTACACAAAAAAAGGATGAGCCCTTCAAACTTTTGTCTTCATTGGAAAATATCGCAAAAAAGAAAAGTAAATGGTTAAAGAAACCACTCCATGAGCTAGCTATATGCTAATAATTTCTGTACTTCATTCCAAGCACTTTAAGGAGGTTATTGGCCTCTTAATATATCAGTTAGGTCTTGTAAACACAGGTAACTGAATAAAACATTGATTTGAAGTAATATGGTAAACATATAACCATATGTAACTATGGTACAATAATTTCCATAAATGGACATTTCTCATTCTGTTTTACAATTAGCTTTCAAGTTAAACAGTTAGAAGACAAGCTTTGTGTACCACTCATCAATTAACCTATAGCTTAGCATACAAGTAACCTGTTAACATAGCATATCACAAGCCCATTACCCTGCTAGCTTAGCATACCACTAGCCTAAGGGCCAAAATTTAGAAAATTAGCCACTAGCCAAAGTTTAGCATACTTTAACTGATTAGCCTACACATAGTGCAAATTACTACAATACACTGACTGACCTGCTAATATAGCATATGGCTAACCCATTAACCTGCTAACTTGTAATAGTCCTTGTTCGTTTATCTGTGAAGATTGATGAGTAAGAACGATATTACATTACACATTGTGGCTGGTCTTCCTGTTAGCAGTCATAATGCTCGCCAACTCCGTCCAGTTGACTAATGAAGGATGAGACGTGCAGATAATAGTGTCATGGACAGGCTGTACATCCGTACCTCTCCCTCTATCTGCACACTCTACAGGATGTTTATATTAAAAGCTGGCAAAGAGCAGGGTGGGATTCACTGTAAATGAATGTGAAGTGTTGAGGCCGAGCGGGGTGACAAAGGAAGGAAGGAACAAGGTGAGGATGCATATAGTGTTTGCGTGTGACAGTCTGATTGTTTTACAGGGACACTGCGGGACAGGAAAGGTTTAGGACGATCACCACAGCGTACTACAGAGGCGCTATGGTATAACACTTTTGGCTACTACTCATGTATATATGGAAGTGTAGATTGCTGAAGATGGTTTTCATGTTTCTGCTTGCTTTTTTTTAGGGGATTATGTTGGTATATGACATCACCAGTGAAAAGTCATTTGAAAACATTAAAAACTGGATCCGCAACATTGAGGAGGTAACACTGAGGAGGAATATGTTCACATATAGATTTATGTAGTATTATAATTTCGATTATACAGTAAATGATTGGTCAATACACCGCTTAGAGGGCCATTGCATAATAGGCTTGTTACCCACTCAGTAAATTGATATAAAATATAATTTATCGTTTATTTGATACTTTTGTTAGAAAATTTAATTTCTTTTGACTGCAACTTGAAGAACTGCTGAACTTCTCAATTACTCATTTCAGCATGCATCATCTGATGTAGAGAAGATGGTCCTCGGAAACAAATGTGACATGAACGACAGGAGACAGGTGTCCAAAGAGAGAGGAGAGAAAGTGAGGCCTCTCACAAGCTTTTAGTCTTACAAGCTTATAGTTTTCTATTCAAACAATGCATAAATTAAAATGAATAAAATAATACATTAAAATAAATAATACATTGCCTTTTTATTATAGGTGTATATTTTGAGTGATTCTGGATTGAATTTTAATGATATCATTTGTATTTTTATGAAATATTTTATCTAGTAGTTTTTTTATTTGTTTGATTGTTTGTTTTTGTTAATAACTGTGTTGTTATTTTTGACTTTTTGTCCAGTTGGCAATTGATTACGGGATCAAGTTTTTGGAAACAAGTGCAAAAACCAGCGTAAATGTTGAAGAGGCCTTTTTCACCCTTGCCAGAGACATTATGTCTCGACTTAACAGAAAAATGGTGAGTATTTTTTGTAAAACTGGGAAAAAAAGGGAAAACAGTATTTTACTAGATATAATTTATCATTATTTGTATTAAAATTCTTTGTACAAATTACTGAAAAATATATATTTAAACGTATTATTACATTATTACAATAAATCACTAATGTGGGTAAAACATTATTTTATAATTGCACTTAGTTTGATCACTATGGAAGCTCATTTCCACTATTGAATAAAAAAAAAAAGGTAATTGCGACTTTTTATCTCACAATTCTGACTTTTTTCTTCAGATTATATCTCGCAATTCTGACTTTATCACTTGCAATTGCAAGTTTATATCTCACAGTTCTGAGAAAAAATTCAGAGTTGTGAGATAAAAAGTCATATTTACCTTTTATTATTTTTTTATTCAGTGGCGGAAACAGGCTTCCATTGATATCTGTTCAACAATTAAATACTAAAAAATGTTGCAGGATTATTTTTTCAAATTATTAATCTTTTGACAACCACAAAATTATTAATTTAATTTCTTTTTTAATATGTTTAACAAAGCAAAATGAAAATGTTTCTATCTTTTTGTTGACTAGAACGATGGTGGTCAAGCAGATAGCGGAGGGCCAGTGAAGATTTCAGAGAAACGCTCAAAAAAGCACAGCATCTTTAAGTGTGCTCTGCTGTAACTGTTTTATGGCAAGTGTATACCATACGTTCACTCGCTGTGCCTCTGCGGCAGCCAGAAATGCTCTGCTGGTATAGCATATCACACGAGCCCCTGCAAAGAGCTGGACTATCAGGCTCAAGAACAGATGAAGGTTCGTCTTTCCAAGCCCTTAAAGTCAAGATGGAACAGAGGAATGATGCAGATTTGGTTGGTTCACTCAGTGGTAGAGTCACAATAGGAAACGTTTCCTTTGTTATGTGGTGATAATCATGATGATTGTGTCAAAAGATAATGGATCAAATATGAATAGTTTTGTTTTGATATGTTTTTGTAAAATACTCTGTATGGACACAGCACATGCCGTCTTAAAACATTTGCTGCTGAAGGCTTAGATGTATCATGTACAGTATTTCTGAATTAGTCAGTAAGTCTGTTTTGTTGTACTATGTTCCTGAGTGTCTTTTATACAGCATATACACTGTGTTCTTGCACTGGTTCAAAAAATTTAATAGAGAAAATCTGTAAAAGGCGATTTTTGGGACCACAGTGGGTTAAAAGCACTTTATATGTGTTTTCAATGAGCTCTCTTCACAGGCACATCCATGTATAGCACAGACAGACATCAGTCCATCTGCAGGAAGGTTGCAAAGATAGAACATGATGGATGCAGAGCATGATGAGTGAAGGAACATCTTCAGGTCAGGTATCAAAGGGAACACGTCTTACCTGGCAAAATCACAGTCACCCATAGGAAGTGTGTGTCTGACACAGAAATTATGCCTGTGTTGTACTATAGATCCTTAGCCTTGGGGTGATAAAATCTAGGGTTTATATTCGAAATCAGTCTAGCACTGACTTGTGAAAATTATGACATTTTTGGAACATAAAGATGATCATTAAGTGTTTAATTAGCATTTAAATTAATGTTTTAATTTGAAAACAGGCTGCTTGGACATGTGAAATCAAGAATAGAGACTAGGGTCCTTGTGTCAATTCTACAGTATGTTTTGTATTTTGCTAAACAGGAAAGCCACTAATGCATGTTTATGAAAATTCATTAATGCTCGATATTTCCCTTTTTTAGCACTTTTTTTTTTATCAATAACGTCCAGTGCATAATGATATATATTCACTGTACAAGCAACTTTTATTTACTGTTTACATCATTTTTTCACCATAGGCTCTTAAAAGAAACATACATTTGCCAAAAAGTGGTATTATGTGTTTTTATGCTTGTACTGTGATTATGTGTAGTTGTTTTAGTCAAAGAATGCAGGGTGAATCCAACTGGTTAAATCAGCACTTTTGTTTCAAACGTGTGAGACATTTTGGTGTCCTATTCAAACTGCACTAACAGTTGTGTCAGAAGAAGTAGTACAGATTACAGCAATAAAACGTCCCCATTTGGGAATTCTCTCTTCTGACTACTTGTGCTGATATTGGGGACCTTCATGCCTTGGAACTGGATCCATTAATCTGAGTTGGACTGGACTGTTTGAATCTTTGAAAGAAATTTTTGGTGATCGTCATTTCACTTCGACAAATGTAGCATATATCATGACCACTGATATTCAGATGGGACCATTGTTATGCATGTATTTTCTTTAATGTTTGTGATTGTATGACCGAATTTTTAAGAGATGACGTGTTGTTATTGGACTCTATAATGCGACCTGTTAACTGCAAAGCTACAATATGCTCATTTAAACATGTTGAAACTTTAACCAAGGAAATGTGAACAAGAATTTGAAGTGTGGTTTTATTAATTGTAGACTTTTATACTACATATAACCAAAGTAAATACTGTATAAACCTGTCTTCAGCTTATTTTTTTATTGTCTAAAGCTTTCTTCTTTTTTTCCTGCAATTCATCATCCAGAACAGCAGATGGTGCTATTACACATTCTTATTCCCCACAAAAAACAAAATGCACCACTCATATAACATGCTAACTCCAAACATTTTGCATTGAGGTAGACACATTTTGTCCTTTGACTAGTTCAGTTTGCATAGCCTTACTTTTTAGCCCATAAATTGTCATAACAGTGTCATTTTACCAAAACATCTCAACCATAACACATAAAGGGCATGATGAAGACCAGAGCAGTGAGCAAGGATACATAATGTCACATAAGGTATTTTGTACATTAAATACATATAATGATGGAAATACCTTAAATGCAAGCACACAAATGATGGATAGTTGATACTATGGCTTCAGAGATTTGTTACTCATTTAACTTGATTATGACACCTGAGTACATACTGTTAACTCTTTCCCCGCCATTGACGAGATATCTCGTCAATTAAGAGACAACGCTTCCCCGCCATTGACGAGTTTTTACGGCAATCCGTGTTCTAGGTATATTGCGGTAAGGAAAGCACTAGCGCATGTCCTGAATGAGTTACGGGACTTCCGAGTCGTACGGGTCCGAATACAAGACGATCGGCATTAATGGAAGGATCAGAGAACATGTAGATCATATATATATGTAGATCATGTTTTGACCATTTTGAATCTGATCGGGACGAAGTAGTCAGTGAGAGAGATGCCTGTACAGACACAGAAACATCTCTAGTTGTGTATGGACCGATAACCCGTCAATCTGAATGTGTGTGTGTGATGTTCTCTCTCTCTCTCTCTCTCTCTCTCTCTCTCTCTATATGTATGTGTGTGTGTGTGTGTGTGTGTGTATGTACAGTATGTATATGTATGGATGTAGCCTATATGTGTGTGTTTGTGTGTGTGTGTGTGTGTCTGTTCTGTTTACTGAATGCAATTTCAGTTATTCATATAATAATTTACAGGTGAAAGAATTTGACATTTGAATGTATTTTGCTTGAAAATGCACTACTTTTTTAAAATGCATTTTTCTCAGGTTTTGGCCAAAATGTTGTATTTCTGATGAAACCTATGTGCATTCAAGGGGTGATAAAACATGAAGATAGAATAAAATAGTTTTTTTTAATTAAAATCAGAGGCTTGGTTCTTTATTTTGATATATAATATGTTCATATATTCATAGCAGAAAATATTCTGAGGGCTGTCAAATTTAGGTGAAAATCATCAAAAATGCTGGCGGTGGCTGGCAACTTTTTAAAAAAAACGCTGGCGGGGAAAGAGTTAATGTAAGTATATAGTGTTACAGGTGGATATCCAGAATTTAATGTGTGTGTCATTCTTGTCTGTTGAATTTATCTTCTTATTGGACACCCTCTGGAGTGTCTGGTTATGGTTCATTTGATGGTGCATCGTCTGTTGTCTTCTGTGCTGGTTTACCTGGATCATCTGGAGAGTCTCCGAATGTTCCAGCAAGGTCTCTTTCACTGCTTGATCCGTGGGCTCTTTTCAAGCTGTTTCCTAAGGACTTGCAAGGTTTTGTGGACCAGCTTTTGGATCTTCCAGGTAGGAACATTGTGTCTTCTGGCAGAAGTAGACGGCTATCATCAGCTTGGACCTTAGAATCAAAGGGACATACACCTGTTGGTATCTCCTCTGTTTGCTCTCCGTCTTGCTTCTCTGAACTTTTCTCCTTTCCAAGACCTCCTTCAGGATCATCTGGTTCCTTTGTCACCTCCTGCTCAGTATCTTTCAGGCATTTGTCCACATCGTCACGCCCTTCTTTCTGTTTTACCTGATCTACATCTAGCGATGCCTGTCTACCAGTTGTCCCCACTGAGTTTCTTATCCCATCTTCAATTATTGACAGAGCTCTTTCATGATTCATTGATCCACCTGAACTGTCCAGTGTCTTCTCCCCATCTTGCATTCCCATCTCCTCTTTACTGTGTCTGGAAGAAACTCTCAGCATCTGTTGCTCAGGCTCAGAATGTTGCTCTACCTTGAAACTGTTGCTAAACTGGTCAATCTGGTCTACCAAGGGTCTTACCATTGATACCTTTGGCATCTGACCGAAAAGATGAGGGTGTACCTTATACTCATAGCCAACACTCCAGCGTCTTGTAACTGGAGACCCATCCATTCCTTTTCCTTCTTGATTTGCTTCCCTTCCACTTGCTTGATCAAATGAGATTGTGCTCCAACACCTTTGTACGGTGGACGAGGATGTGCTTTGTATTTCTCTGGGATAGTATTTAAAATCTTTCACCTTTTCTAGAGGGTAGGAAGTAGTCGCCTGAAGTTTTGCTCTCTCCATCATCAAGGCTTCTTTCAGTGTGGCTCTATCCGAAGAAGTCTGGTTGTTGGGAACTGTAGATTTTGGTGATTCTAGCTTTGTCCCTTCAACCTCAACACCCTTATCACAAGGGAAGATTCGGATGTCCACACACGAGCCAAGGCGTCTTTTTACCCCTGGAACATCTACCTCCAGATTCTGGCCATATTCCTTTGTGTTGATGTTTGTAGTGCTCATTGTTTTACTCAGATCTGCCTCTTTCTCCTCAGGTGGACGGTCATCAACACCCAGGTAATAGCGGTAGAGGCTGTACCCATCAGCACTATTGATGCTACTGTGACGTTGGAGAGAAGAAGGGTCACAAATAGAGGAGGCCGATGAGCGTGTCCTGGTCAGTTCAGAGTGGTCGATTCCCACCAGTCTTTCCAAGGCATTCACCATTCGGCCATTAAAGGGAAAGGGAAGGGAAGTGGTGTGTGGCCAAGTATGGTGACCCTTACTCGGAATTTGTCCTCTGCATTTAACCCATCCAAGTGCATGCACACAGTAGTGAACATACACCCGGAGCAGTGGGCAGCCAATGCTGCGGTGCCCGGGGAGCAGTTGGGGGTTCAGGTGCCTTGCTCAATGGTCTCACCTCAGTTGTGGTCCCTGCCGGACCTGAGACTCGAACCCACGACCTTCGGGTTACAAGTCCAACTCTCTATCCATTAGGCCATGACTGCCCCAATGTCTTCCAGCTGGGACAAACGAAGGTGTGAAGCGAGGCTTTCATTGTGTTCTCCCTCTCATTCACCTCCTCAAGCCGCATGGACATGTTCTCCACCCTGAGAAGGAACAAGAAGATTATGTAAAAGTGATAAGAAGAAGTTTGCAAACTGGGATTTACCCGTATTCCTGTACTTAAATTACCTTTCATTTGTAACCCTGATACGCTCATCATTTGAGGACTGTTGCTCATCTTCTTTCTCCCTGAAATATTCCTCTACACATTGCTCATCAAACTCATACAGCATCTTCAGCTCATCCGGGGTAAGAATAAGGTCTTTATGAGGAAAAGACAGAGAATACAAGCAAATGTTTATCTCATGGTTGGTTTGAGTTTATTACTCTCTTGAAGACCTGCATCTTTTGGTCTCATTATTTTATGAAACTCACTTAATCCTTTATCTTTTTCATCCAGTTCTCCCTCCTTTTTCTTGCTACAGCGGCAGCAGAGTTTGCGGAAAAGAATGTAGAGGTGGCTAAAGATAATCATTGGTGGGGGCAGCACAGGCCTGTCATGGAAGGTCATGATGAGCTGATATCTCTGAAACTTCCACACCTGGTTCGAAATGGACTTAACCTCAAAGAATGTGTTGCTTTAATGGGAGAAAACAGATAGCAAGTAGTGAATCAATACCACTGATCTGTTACTAGATATACACCAATGAAGACGTTTTTGTAAAGACCAATAGCAACAAATTATTTCTGATGCAACCAATCCTACACTGTTTGGTTTTTACATGCTTAAAGTGAAATAGGTCATCAAAACCATAAAATGGTAGCATTCTTACTTGAAGACAGCAATGAGCAAGTTCACAAGCAGGATGTTGGCCACTAACAAATAACAGGCCATGATGGCCGGAGTCAGCCAGGCTCCAGGGATGCAGGGTGGAAGCTTTTTCCCATCCTCATCATATAAATTTTCTCCACAGGGGGCTGTTTAAAAAAAGCTTCTTGTTACACTATAGTAACAGCACTTTGTCTGTTCCCCATTTACCACAATCCCAATGCCGTTATACCATTAGTTGGGTTATTTTTCATGAAAACAGTGAAACATCATTGTGCACATTCCAGAAGGAAAGGATAGACACGAACAGTCAGTCAGTGCAAGTGGAAACCACAAAAAAGAACAAAGTGTGCGACAGGAATTAAACAAATCCAACATCTTAATCAAGAGACAGGCAGGATAATCAGCTAGAAACTGCTGCAATGTGTATGGCAGTGTAATGGCATGCAGCCTGAAATACTGAAATAACCATAATTTGGCAACAACATTTTCTGTTTCTAAGTTTGAAAGTTTCCTAACACAACAAGAAAGGCATTAGGCATTGTGTTATAGGGGAAACTGCAACAAAACAGCAGGATCACATAGGTGAAGGAGATATTAGTGAGGTGTTAGGAAGATGGATCAGACTGTTAAAGGCCATCTATCTACCCTGGAGGCAGGAAACAAAATCTTACTATAAATTCTAGTCGGTCTATCGACTTTTATTCGGTCTATCGAATCTGCAAACACCTCTCCATAGATAATCCAATAAGGCATGTAGAAGATGTTGCGAGCCAAGCGCCATGTGGGCTCCTCGTCTGGGTGGAGGATAGCCTGCCGTGCCACGCCAAAACTCATCAGGACCACCAACATGATCACCACAAAGTACAACATGTCAATCATCTGCAATACAGATGGCAGCTTATTGAAGTCAAACAGTCCGTATAGTTGACAATCAAGTGTACAAGGTCTAAAATTATAACAGATTTAATGAAATAAACTGTGTTGCCATTTTCCCTTTCATCATGACGTAGGGTCCTAGGTACTTGTTGACTCCAAATATGTCCAGTACACGGATATACCAGAAGATGATGTCCACGCAGTAGATCACACGGCCATAGCCCATGTAGGGTTCACTTTGCAGCCTAAGTAGTAGCCCGAGCAAGAAGGTCGAGATGGCCACCAAGTCTGTGATGTTCCAGTACTCTTCCAACCACACGTTTATCTTTTGCCTGAGCTTGCCTGGTTCTGACATCAAGATCTGGAAGAGATATTACCAGATATAGGCTACAAGCTGATTCTTTGCTATTGGGTTTGGGTTGATTTCACTGTTTTTGCATCGATTTCTAGAGATGTGGCTGCAGTGGTGTTTTAAGGAGAGATTTACATCTTTACCTGTCTGACTTTCTCCAACCCCAAAGTAATGATGTATGAAATGACGACCCACTCTTATATACATGGCCAACGCTCCATCTTCACCAGTACTATGTAATTGTACAGCATCAGATAGCCAAGATAGGATATCTGTCCAATGCAAACCGATTTTGGATTTCAATGCAGTTTTATTTATTGTTTTAATAATATAGTAAAATAAAATAAAATATTCTACAATATATTCTACTCAATCCTTTCAGGGTATTTCCCTGCCCATGGCCCAAGATGCTGGGATAGACGACCCTAAACAAGACAAACAGTTTGGAAAATGGATGGATGAATTAATTTTTTACTCACAGTATTGAACCAAAATTTGGTGAAAGGGGCATTGTAGAACTCATAGATTTTCGTTCCAATAGGAATCCGTCTCATTTTCTTATTACCTTCCTCCTCGTCTCCTTTCTTAGAGGCTGCATCTGCATTGGCATCCTAGATGTACATGAGGTGGTTTTACAACAGGCAGAATTCATAGAAACAGCATCCTCTCTAAAATCTAAATCACTAAATCATCCTGGATTTGTTTTAACCAGACCAAACAAAAGATTAAGAAGCCGTTTGATGCAGCATTAACCTCTGCGCTGGAGTTCTTCTTCACAGGACTGACCATAAATACAGAGTTTTTATAGACTGTAAAATAAAAAAGAGTATCTGCAAACTACATATGCTTTCTATTATTTAATCCTTTCACTTTCTATGTGTGGATGTGTCACGCAAGACCTCTGTTTACTGATGGATTAAGCTCATATTATGTCGGGTCAAGAGCTTTCAGTTATGTACGCTACACTGATCTAATAAAGGAGGGGTTTGTTTAAATAGAAGGAGTGGTGCAGCTTTTACCCGGCCGGACTTATCATCATCCTTGGTCTTCCTGTCCTCACTATTTGCAGTGACTTGATGAGACATGTCATCACCCAGACGGAAGTCCAACAGCAGGATAAAAGGTGGGAAAATGAGGCTGAGTATCACCTGGAGTTTGCAGAAACAGAAATAAAGGCAAATCACAAAACAAGAAACAACTTAAAACAAATTATCTATATAGTTGTACTGGAAAACAAGGCAAAATAATCAGGAAGATGTTCACTTGTTGCAGTACATGTAACTTTTAAAGCCATTACCAGGGTTTTGCAATGGTTTCTGGGCCCCCTGAGCAGCATATTCACGGCAGAAATCGTGGTAGAAATCACGATTGCATTTCGGGGGGTGTAGGGGGGATCCCCCTCAGTAGAAATCACGCCCCCCCCCCCCTCCATCGTTGGGCGCTTGGAATCGTCCTAACAATACAACAATATGTAGAGTGTTGGCAGGACCAAGTTTCTGATAAACACAAAATAACATAGACTGCGTATGATTGAGTAATAGAATTATGAGGAATATTAAAAAATATGACAGCAGGGCTTGTCTTTTTTTCTGTCGATTAATGAATTGCTCGTATGCTTTATTGTACTTCCTTTGTGATAAGCTCCAAAATGATAATGGTTATGCTGCTTACAGTGTTGTATAACTCCTCTAATCGAAGGATGGTTAGAAAATGGTGAATGTTTACACTGTTTTCTAGCAGGAGCTTGACAAAATCCACTCTGTCCAGAACCAAAGCATCTATCATGGCCTGCTCGAGGGAGTTCACCTGAAGAGGGCGACAGCGAGCAAGAACTTACAGTGAGGAAATGCTAAGCTTACTGAAACACTAAACTTAAGATAAGTATTTCATATATATGTTAGAGTTGTGAATTTAGGAAATGGAGGATTATAAACTCTCTCAAAAGTCTCACTTATCATGTATCAGTGTTTACTATACACTGTATGCCACAAAATAATGATAAGCAAGCTGGATGGATGGTGTAATTTGATTCATAAACAAATGACTCTTCTGAGCCACTTCTGTTTAGGGAATAAAAAACCTACAGCACAGACAGTGAAGTCTGATTTGCAATCAAATGACTTTTATGAGCTGGTTCTTTTAATGAATTAGTAACAAAGACTCAAGAACTCTGAAGTTACTGGATTGAATCAGTCTGATGAGTCTTTTTTGCAAGTTTTGTACTTTAGGTTCACGAAGAATACCAGTAAGACTTCATATATAAATGAATGGGGAATTTATATGAGATACATCATATTTATACATTTAGGGGAAGTCTAAGCAGAAGGATCGCGCTGTCTTACCCAGTTCAGTAGTTCTAACTTTCTGGGGTCAGTTTCCTCTGGTTGTTCTGGTTTGGCTTTGCCTCCTTTGCCCTTTTTCCCTCTGGCCTTTCCTTTGTTACGTTGAGTTGCTCCTTTATTCTTTTCTTGAGATGGTGCTGCGCTGGTGATGATGGCATTAGCGAGGGCACTCGCAGGCTATGAAAACAAGCATTTTAACTTAAAAAAGGTCTCTGTGAGATATTTTTTGATCTCTTTATTATATTTATAAAAACAAGGCACATATTTCACGTACTGGTAGATTGTGTCCATACACAAAGATTTGGTTGCGTGCTATATCTACTCTATTCCAAGCCAAAGCCAAGCTCAGCTGATCTGGAGCTGATGCGTTTGTTCCTGAATTACAACCAACACACATTATAGTTAATTTCTGACCATGAACTAAATCTGTGGTATTTCACAAGGTCTGCATACTCACAATACCTTTCAGTAATGCAGTGAGGATAGCCATTTCAATGTCATCTTGTCCCTCAGCGCCCATTCGAAAGACTGTTATCTACACATAAGTTAGAGCAGCAAAACTTTCATATATTGACACTTTCATACATTTACTTTGGGTGAGCACGATGAATGAATTACTGTGGTGGAAATGAACGGAAAATATGTTTTTAGGATGAATGCTTTACTTAATTATATTAGCATTAGCAGGACATTCTTATTCACACTCTGCATAACTAGCTTATTTCCCTCTCAAATGAAGTAATACGGCTTGTTTAGGATGTCTAGTATCAAATGCATTTACCTCAAATGGATGAGTGCCCTGTTCCAAGACATTCCTGAGTGTTAGCATGCATTGCTAATGAGAGACTTATGGTGGAGTCTGGGCAGTTAGATTAGTACAGGCTGCAGTGGGAGGGACGACATCTTAAATTGAACCCTTTATAATATTTTGAGAATGAATGATAGTTCATTTCGTGTTCAATATCTTGGTTTAAACAAACCATTTGGACACAGATGGCTTAGGGAAACACTACCATGTTTGCTTTGGTAATAGCATCTGCTAAACTTTCAATAGTCATGTTTGATAGTGGGCTTGAAAGTTGAATGTTCATTTATGTCCGTAATATTCATATAAACCAAAGTATTTATGTGCATATGTGGATATTTGAGCTCTAAACATTGGCATTTCATGTAAAAACAGTTGTGGAAGGCCATTAGCCTATCTAATGCCAGACAACGAGGTGTGATGTCACTGAAATAAGCAGAGGAGATGTTCAGTCTAGATTACAGAGAAATGGACCCACCCTTCCTCCGCCCATCTGCTCATATTCAGGAACAGTGTGAATGAACGTAGCTAGTCATCAAGAACAGGTGGCACTACACTGATCCTAGTCCAGATGTATAGAGCTACAGATTATCTCCTGTCCTGAGGCAGTATTACTAAATACTTAACACATCACTTAGCCTCAGTTAAAGCTGCACCGGCACAAATATTACCATTAACCAAGCTCCCAGAGTGCACTAGGTCATGTAGGTGATATGTAATCTAGAGGCAAATATCTAGTGATTGTGAAGTCCGTTCTAACGTATGGAGTCTGAAAGCACTTGCAATATGTAAATCACAGTGGTCTCATATGTGAAACTAAGTACTAGTCGCTCCTGATAAGAGCATCTGCAAAATTCTTATGTATATGAAAGGATGTGATATGATATGTACCAGGTTAATACAACTAGGGAGCAAATGAAGATGGATATATGAGACAGACACATGAATAAAGACACATGACAAAATGAATAATGAATGAAAATGTTTATTGATGAAAGTTTGCACAAAGAATTAAAAAATATTCATAAAACATTTAATGCTCAGTTATTTTCATATGTATATTATGTTGTTTTAAATGTATATTTGAAAAAAAAAAAAAATCTAAATCCAGCCTTGGCTGATTTGCTGGTCTTAGCTGGTTTAGTCTGGTCTAGCTGGTCTCCCAGCCTGGCAAAATTGATCCTAAGCTGGTCTCCAAGATGAAAAGTATCCAAAGCCAATCTAAAATCGTAGGCTGATTTTAGCATTTTTTTTATCAGGAAAGAAAATGAAAGTGGGTTTGTGTGGATTGATGTTGGTCTACAACTGTTACATGGATCTTATGTCACTGTCGATACTTACCAGCTCCCTCTTCTTCATGCATTCAATGACCATGAGCAGAATTTGCCCAGACTGCATTTTGTTGTAGTTAAAGGTTTTCTGGATGGTGACCAGCAGTTGCTCTTTTGCATCCTCATTTACCAGTCTGAAAAAAAAAAATACAGTTCAGTTGTAATAATAAATAGTTTTGGAAATTGATTCTCAGTCTTTCTATTAAAGATGGGTCAGTATTAGAAATTTATGGGATAATGTGCATGTAGCTTGTCATTAGTGGACATAAACCCCTACAGAGGGATCAGGACCACTTTGGGTAAAGCAAAGGGTTTAACTGATCTTAGATTAATTATTTAATTATTTCTTAATTACATCAACATTTGAACACAGAATGTCATGATAGATACATTAAAATCAAATATTCCAGAGATCTGTGTAATAATGACTATTAATACTCACCCTTCAAGCTCAGAATATTTGTGGGCGAAGGAAATGATGTCAGAGGCTCTACCACTGCCATCACAGACCACTACAGGCACAGGTGGTTCTTCACGCAGGCTTTCCAGGACAATCGAGATCACATTGGGACCCCCCTCCACAATCAGACACACCACCGGTACACCCTGACCCAGCCCTAACATGCATACACAGAAAAAAGCAATTCACTTACTTAAATGTTTTGAATTTCTTAGTACAGGGTTTGTGCACATATCAATATAATACTATTACAAATCATTAGCCTGAATGTTTGAGCCTTTTGGCTGTTTTGCGCTTTAAATCTTATTTTCAATTACTCCAAATGCATGCACGTTAAAAATCAAAAAGCCCTTTTGTGATTAACAAAAGGAGAGGTATTTAAAAGTCAGAGAAGTGGGGAGTACAATCATTTTAATTTGACTCTCCTGGCTCTGATCCCAGATGACGATGTGAGTGGTGACAGCTGAGCCTCCCTTTGCTGTCCCTGCCTTATCACAAGCTCCAGGCATAGGATGACAAAGGGAAACCCACAGGTCACAGACGCCAAAGCCTTGATCAAATCTGGAATGGCATGGAGCATATCTCCACTGGTCCCTGACCCCATGAACCCCATTACTGATAATCAGGATATATCTCAAGTCATTCAAACCCTTAGCAAGCTTTCAAATGTGCCCTCTTAGGATCAGAGGTACATTAGACCTAAAGCAGATAAGATCTGTTGATGCTACCACACTTACGCGTGTTAATCTTCTGGAGGGAGATGTGTTTCTCCAACTGCCTGCATAGTTTGACCTCCGCTCCGTATTTCCCACATGTGCCGTTATCGGATAGTATGAAGTGCGAATGGCTATTGTTGAGAACGGCAAGTTTGCTCAGAGGATTGGAGATAGCCTGGTATGGTTTGTTCACCTGAAGAGAAACATAACAATGCAGATGTCAGTGGACAAGTATGAAGCCTCTACTGTTAGATGATGTAGCGTAAAGTCTTAGAAGATTATTTTTTTCATAAGTTTATGAGCCCTATCTTGCTTTTTATTATACACCGATAGTTTGTGCTTACATCTTTTCCAATTAGATCCTCTTTGCTCTCCAGGATTCCCCTTGGAGCAATGCCTATAGCACACACCTTCCCTCTGGATTTAGAAGAGTGATCTTTCAAAGCATCTCCAACATGCCGGATCACTCCTGCATTATGAAAGTAATATAAAACAGATTAGGAAACCTTCTTAACTATATCTGATATCAAACCAATCACATAATTCTCAGGAAACCAAATTGAATATGGATCCAAATGTCCTGGAGGACCACTGTCTTGCAGAATTTACCTTTATCCCCAATTAAACACCTTTTCTAGTAATCCTGAAAATTTTGGTTAGATTTTTCAGGTATGTTTGCAGGACAGTGGCCCTCCGGGGACCTGAGCTGCCCCATCCCTGTTATAGACAATAAATACCCACCAGTGCTGACTCCACCAGTGAAGATCCACGCTCCGGTGGTCACGGCAGCCTTGATCAGGCCTTTCCCAAAAACTTGCTTGAGTTTGGGCGGCAGGTCAAAGTTCTGGAGTCCACCATGAACTGATATAAGCAGCGTGGGCAACTCCAGCTGCCATTCCTTCACCATGACATGCAGCAAGCTGTCCGGCTTAGTATCATATAACACACGAATATACTGTAAGAGATATTGAATTATAAGATTGATGCCAGATTTAGCAGTTGTTCTTGATTTAAATATGTTTATTTCCTCACTAAGTGAACTATGCTAGCATGGTTCTTTTCTTACAATTATGTAATGGTTTGGTGGATTATTTAGACTTCAACTCTCAAAAGGGAATTCACTGAGAATTTTTTATTGCCCTTTGCTTACAGGTGGTTATCGAATTAGATATTGCGTCAAAATGCTAGGTGCAGTAAAAATGTAACTAGTTAGTAAATTCACCCCATAATGTTCAAAATACCATGGCTTTGTTGATAAATCCTCCTCCTTGAAACTCAATGGTGCCATAGGCGTCGGTAGGGACGGTCTGGGTGTGTTTGACCACCGACCATTTCTCTTGAGGAGGGTCCACTTGCACAAGCTGGTTCTCTTCGGAGGGCTTGTTGGTGACGGCGCCTGCCGCAATGGCTTTGTGTTGAGTCACTAGATAACCACAGGCGCACCTGAGGAAAATCACAGCAGAAGTAATGCTGGATGATTGTTTTATTGCATGCAACAGGATGTTGCTTTCATAACTCAATTAGCTGACATTTCATGATGGAAATAATTTGGTTTGAGGGTACTGCCTGTTTTTTCTGTGCACGTAGACCACCTATCAGGGCTGAGTCTAAACTGCGGTCAGTGTTCAATGGGTACATGCATCAGTGCACACCCTGGCATCCCTTCACCCACAGGAAGTGTGGTGGACTGAACTACACTGCCCCCTCACATCCAGCCTTGAAACATGCCCACACAGTGATCTGTGAAAGGGCTTATGATGTCACACATCACCCCTCATTACATAAGAGTCTAAAAAGCCTCAAAACAGAATGAGTCATAGAGGTAATTTGTCTTGCACAATGGTGTCATTATATGTAGTTGCATGTTCTATTGAAATTGTTCAA
Organism: Tor tambroides; assembly: GCA_021397915.2. Classification (NCBI taxonomy): domain Eukaryota; kingdom Metazoa; phylum Chordata; class Actinopteri; order Cypriniformes; family Cyprinidae; genus Tor; species Tor tambroides. The sequence continues at coordinate 27,635 of JAFVLL020029282.1, read as the reverse complement.
AATAGAAAAGCTCACCGTGTTGGGTCCTTGGCTGGAAATATGTGGATACATTCTCTTTTGTGAAAAGTTTTCTCAATCCAAGCTTTCTGGCCCTAAGAAACAGACAAGAAAACACAGTAAATAAGCCATCAAGTCCCTGTATGTAGTGTTAAAGTTCCACAATTCAGATTATTAAAATAAATAAAATATTAGTTTGGTTATACACGCTAAAACCCCCAATGTTACACATCTATTTAATGTACCATTCAACCATATTAATATATGTATAACATCAATTTCTTCAATTACAGCAATAACTGCTTTTAGTCCCTTGAGTTTGCCCAGAGTGAATAGAGCAAATCCTCTTTGCGACGATAATCCTTACTAAAGTATGAGTGGTACAGAACACACAAGCCGTAGATATACAGAACACATGGAAGAGAAAATATGTAGATGGCAAATGTCTAAAGTGATTAACTATGGAGACTTCTGGTGAAATGCATTTGTTCACCATTGCCACTGATAAGTGTGCTTTCAGGAATATACTAGTACACAGATAATGCTGGTCTTTTACATTTCCCATAGTAAGCTACTAAAACTGCAAAGCAACTAACTGTTGCTTGTGTCAAGATGCGAGTTGAATGAAAGAGCATCCAGAGTGTCATTGACCATATCCAGGCTGTGTTCTGTTTTGCTTGAAATTATTAGCGCATAGAAAATTAGAGTGCAAACTCTGCTTCAGACCATAGTTATTTGACTCTTTTTTCTGTTCTGAGAAAGTGCCATGGAAACCCAACAACATTTTTAGCTTTCAAAATAGATCCTGTCATGCCAGCTTTGTGCTCCGGCACTAGACGAAAATGACCTTTGGTTCAAAGCAATATCTGTCTGGGCTTTTGTTATTGGTTCAGCCCTAATTAAGACGAAAGCTTTTGAGGCAAATCTCCCCTGAAAAATCAGTCACAGAACATTAGCCAAGAAAAGCAAGACAGAACACATTAGAAACCCACAAAACCATGGCTTTCCATCGCACAATTACAAGTATAAAGCAATAAATTCACACCGTAGTTTATAAAGTTTGTCATCTCTTAAATTTTGTTGTACTTTTTAAACTTTTCTTTAAAAAAAAAACATGCATTGTTTAACAAAGACGACATTTTATTGGAAACTGCTAATTGCTGTTGCATCAAGAAAAAAAGAATAAATAATTGTAATCATTCTCAATTTATATTTCAATACTACAATCGCATAATCCCAATCCTGATCATTCCTATCATCACATTGTTAGTATACCATGGATTCATGGGTTCCTTCTGGTCACCCGGTGTTAGCTAGCAGGGGTCCTACCTGTAAAGCCTCTAATCGACATTAAGAAGGTGCCAAAGAGAAACTTTCGGCATCAGCTTCCCTCCTGGAGCTCCACTGGTGAGGGGTGCTCTTTTCCAGAGTGCCGGCACCCAATGAATCCCACAGGACATGAAACTTCATCACTTTATGAGGGGCTGTTCATATGATGTGCATGTGAGCAGGCTCTTTGTTCAGGGCACGTCCCATGACTCCAGTTCAAGGTAATCCTTTTGAGAGTCCCATGACCCCTCTCTCCTTGCCCACAGGGTATTTTCATCCCTCGCTGGAGCAAAGCACAACAAATCTACTTTGATAGCGTCACAACCACCATGAAACACACTTCTTAAGCTCAGAAAACCTCTCGAGATGGCTTTTCTACCTCAAACACTTTTCACAAGTTGATGTAGAGAGTCAGGTTTGTATCTAGAAACGGACAGGAATGGGAAACTCACCAAAGCTTTTCATTTGAAAGTGTCACCCTCCTCTGTCCAGTTTGATTTCAAGTCCAATTTGCATAATTGAGAGAATTGGGTGCAGGCATTCTTTCGCAAAGAGGCCTAGTTAAGTCATGACAGGACTCCAGTTGGGGGCAAGGTCATCCAACACTAATTGTTGTTAATCTCTATTTTCACCAACCATGTTGTGGAGGGAAAATGGTTCTGACGGACTAACAATCATGTCTAAGCACTGATGCTGCTGCTGACTTTTATAGTCTTTTATTCAAAAGAAGAGAAGTTTTTAAGTGAGGACCTCTACTCAATAGAAGATGTTTCATCAGTTGATTTGAAAAGTTTTGGAGTGGGTTTGAGTGACCAGTAGTTGGAAAAAAGTAAATCATCAGTAAATCAGTCCTAGCTGGTGTCTGCTTGGGTCAACTAGCATGACTAGCTTAAAAATGCCCTCAAAACAGACCAGACTGACCAATTTGGCATTAGGCTTGGAAACTATAAATCCACATTGGGCTGGTTTAAAATCTATTAACCAGCAGGGCTGCCTGGTCAACCATTGAAAACATGGGGAGATTACCCCCTAAATGAAGATGTCCATTTTTGCTTTTTATGGGTCAAATAGAAATGGTGAGATCATTGGTTTAAAGTGCTTTTCAATGGGTTCTTTCCTCAACTATCTCACTCTTTCAGCAGTTCGGTGCTGTCGTCAAAACGCACGTGGACTACTGGTAATTAAAGCTCTTGAAGACAAAGGGCTCTTGCCACTGCAGTAGTTCAGCCAGTGTGACGCACTTGTTTCGGCTAGTTTAAACTCATTATCCACAGCAATTAAAACTCAAATCCGCTGAGAGCTCATCAGCTTTGTTCGGAAAATGCACAAAAGCTCTCTAGGAGGAAAAATCTGATTTTCTTGCTCAAATTAACAAGGCCTATAGCAAACCTGGCAACAATCAACACTACTGAGTCTTTCCACATAGTCAGACATCTTGCACATTGTTGCTCAACTAAAAAGGCGTTTGTTCATAAATAGGATTGCAGCTGCGATTTGTGGGAGCTGAAAGAGGGAAATCAGATTAAATGTTTATGCAAATCTTTCCCACAGTTTTTGTACAAGTCTGCATTTTCACATTGTAAAGGAAAAACCCACAAAGATGTGGTAATTACAGTACATGCATCCTTTCTGAAATTTAGATATGCCATTGTCTGTTCACACACTGTATGAATTGTATGATCCTCTCCAAAACTAGACACTGAAGATCACATGAGAGGGCAACAGTCCGGTGACCCATTCCTTAGAACTAATGAGCAGTGTGGGATTTGATTTGTGCTCACGGTTCAACTCACAACCTTGTAAAAACTCTTAATGTATATTTAAAGTTGTCTATCTGTCTATCTATCTGTCTATCTATCTGTCTGTCTATCTATCTATCTATCATCTATCCATCTATCTATCATAAACATCTAGCAAGAGAGAGACAAATATCTTACTCACATATACCTTTTATGTTATTTTAAGGTCTTAAACTTAAACTGAAATGCTGTATGTTTATTGTGATCATATGTTGTTGTGATAGTTGCCAATGCAGTTCTTCATTCTTTAGTTTTAAATTTTTCTGGAGACAATAAGCATGAGGAAATCTGGGTAAGTTTAACATGCTTAACCTTTTTAAAACAGTGCTTTCCTCTTCTTACTCTGCCTCTAAAAAGACTCATTGTCTCTGTGGGTTTGAAAATCCAGTTAACCATCATCACATGAGACCAACATGTCACTGATTAGCCTTGAGATTTCTTAGTCATAAGACACATTTTTTTAGACAACTATGTTTGTGTGAGAGTGTTTTTGTCTGTCTTCGAGAGAGGGGGAAGGGGTAGAGACCGAAAGAGAAATGACTGTAAATTTTTGAGGATGCATGAAAATATCAAAGGAAGTGTTTTGGTGAGTATCATATCCTTTTTTCCTCATTTACTCAGACTGAACACACATCCCTCAAAAATGTGTTTGCACATCTATTTGCATGTGCTGCCATCTTTTTCAAGAAAAAGCCTGTTTTTACTATACTGACAGAAAATAATAAAGGCATTACTTATGATTACTTTTATTCACTAATCACTCATTTCTAAGGTTTGTTAATCTTCACAGGAATTGGATTTATGCATTCTGACCTCTTTACTTCAAGATATTGAGTAAACTTGCTAACTTTGACAATTCCTACATGTATTACATCAGAAAGTGTGACACTCGACACTGGCAAAAGTCTACCACTGTAAAGATATATTTGATTCCTTGGGCAGTTCTGAAGGCTATATTTTCAGTCTTAATCGCTGAAAGCAGACACTTGAAAGTAGGGAGGTAAAGTGCTTAATCTTGCCCAGTTGTTGGTGCTCATACTGGGCATAATGAGGGATTAGAGGCAGCGGAGGAGCATCAAACCACAGAGGTGCTGCTCATTCTAGTGCTGCCGGAGAAAACTGCGTTGCTTGTGCTGGAACCGCCCTTTTGCTTTCTCTTGCGATCATTAAGATTAGGATTAGATTTGAGATTTAAACCGTAGGAATGGTCGTGGTTAAAGCCGCAACTGTTAAGATAACCAGCAAGTTTTAAAAAAGGAAATCTTTTTTTCTTTTAAATTATTTTTTCACATTATCCCTTTGCAAACACTTTAACAAAGGTGCAATATAAGTGGAAAATGCAATGCAAGCTATTCTATTCTATTCTATTGTTCTTTTTAACTTTTTAAATGATTTTTGTATTGTTACTTCATGAGGCTTTCAGCTTTGTAAAATATCACACATTAAAGCAGTAAAATTTAAAAGTTATATAAAATAATATTTAATAATAAATTATATTATAATATATATTAATTGAAATGGTTACGCTACTTATTACATTTTAAATAGAGTAACTTGTAATCTGTAACCTATTACATTTCCAAAGTAATCTTCCCAACACTGAATATAATATGATATATGTTAAAAAGCATAAAAATATGGAGAGAAATAATAACAAGCTACACTGATTTTGCATTAGAAGTCCATCATGAATGTAATATTGAAAAATAGAAAAAAGAAAAGAATTATGAGAATGTGTACACCAAGCTAATTGGTCAGGTCTTCTCCAATCTTTCCCATTCTTAAAGCTGATTGGACAAAGACTAAACATTCATATATAAGTTTATTCAGTTTTTTTTTTAAATTTTATTACTGAAACTAAACAAAATTGTTGAAATAAAGTAGTTTCAGTTTTTCATATTTTATTTTATTTCAGTTAATAATGACAATGTTTTTAAATGGTTTTAACTTATAGTTTATCATCTCACATACACCTGATTTCACTCATAAATAACATATTTTCACTCATTTCAATCACCTCTAGATCACTGAATCAACTTCAAGGTAACAGCCCTAAACATCTATAAAGCAGTGGACACTCTTACCTTCTGTGACCCTGATGTTGAGCGTTTGATGGAGGCCCGTTTGATGGAGCCACTGGCTCTTCTACCAGCCCGCTCCATGTGTCTAGTTCCCTCTGCACCTCAAAGACTCATGACCGTGTCGGACCCTCTAAGACCCTATTTTGTTCTGTCTCTAAAGCAGTCCCTGCACTAGCAGCACTCAAACTCATCTCCCGATGTTCAGTCTTTGGGTTTTCCCGCCCTTAACTGACAAGATAGAAAGACACAGATGAGGATAAAACATCTCTCGATGACACGCTTGACACATAGACCCCGTTTCCTCCGCTTGACAGCCTGTAATCAGGATTAATGCAGCCAGCTCTTGGAAGCGACTTTAATGGGGGCAGAGATTTAATAAACGGTTATTGAAGGTAAATCTACTTTGGGACACTGTGGCCCAAAAAGGTTTTGTAAACATGCAAACTTTGTGAGGATGTTTCTCCTGGACTTTGAAGACATGAGTTACAATAAGAAAACAGGCAGGCCTACACTAACCACGATATCCTGACTTACTGTGGTGAAGTTTGAAGAGAAAGTCAGTGAGGACTGACGCTTTTAAAAACAGCAACAATATTTACTTTATCTAACAACATTTACTATATTTATATTTAACAATATTCATGGTGATCTAATTCCAAACATGCTGGTATTCTTTTTGTTAAAGGTAAGCCAACCATGTTAATAGTTCAATGCACAGAGATTAGCACTTTACAACCAAGGGATTATTTTAAATGAGGACATGAATTAAATTCATTTCTCTCTAAATGCACACAGAAACAAAAGAATCAATCAAATGAAACCTGAAACAGACGTGCACCTTCCAGACCTTTCAAATCAGCTACACTGAGAGGAACCTTTCTATATTAATGCTGTGTGAACATCTGAAAAGTAGAATACTGTCCTCTTGTGGTTATTGTTGTAATTGCATGTGTTCACAATAACACTTTATATCACAATGTCCATTTTACACATATTCCAGATTAATTACTAAAGTTTTAACATTATTATTATTATTGTTGTTGTTTTATTGTATACAGTATATTATATGTACATGTATATAATTAAAATCACACAGTAACAGGCACTGTTAAGTAAAAAGTAAATTAATAGCAAATTACTAACAATTACAATAAATTACCAAGTCCTAATAATAAAAATGTGTTCCATATATATCATGCTGTTGTGATATGATAACGTTTATAACATCTTGTGTGTGTTATTTTAGTATCATATTTTTATTTTTATTTTATTTTTCATTTTAATTTTAGCTAAAGTTGTCATTTTTTGTATTTTTTTTAAATATGTCTATATAGTTTTCATAGTTTTTTTTGTTCAGTTTTACTTTTATTTATTTATTCAGTTAACATGCATTTTATTTTAAACATGTATTTAAAAAAAAGAAAGTTATATCTTTAATTTCAGTTTACACACACGTGTGTGTGTGTACCTGGTTTTCCCTATATTATGGGGACACACAAGGAAATGTATACCAGTAAAAATTTTGACCTTGTGGGGACCTTTTTTTGCCTCTAAAAGGAAAACAGCTTATAATCATGCAGAATGATCTTAAAAAAAAAAAAAAAAAAAACTTAAATAGCAGAAAGATATCTCTGATGGGCAAAGGGATGAAAAATTCCGTTTGTATAATATAAAAACCATTCCATCTATGGAATGTCCCCTTAAAAAATGAAACCAGTGTGTACGTGTGTGTAAAATTTGTGTTATTTTTTTCTTAGTGTATTCATTAATTTCCTATTTTATTTCATACATTGGCTGAAGACGTCAATATAACACGGGCATGCCAACCTGGTGAACAAACACAGGTCCTCATCTCATTATAAGAGGATGAAAAGTAAAGTAATCCATGTCAAGTCAAGAACACCACAGCTGATATGAATAGAGCTACTGTGTGTCTGTCTCATCCAAAGTCGAAAAAGACATTACGTCATGTAGAGTTCAGATATGCAACCAGTCAGTTTGTTAGAAATGAACAGTTTCTAGTGTTACATAAGAGTAGCGATACACTGATAGCACAATTTTGTGTTATTTATAAAGCTTTGCGCTTTCTAAAATGGCAATATCATAATTCATAAAAATCAATCCAAAAAATGCCTTCATGCACGAGGGGATTTAAAACAAGCCAGGATAAACACTGATTTGTTTACACGCTAAAATGAAAACATCTACTAATTCCTCCAACACTTTTGATTAAACACCACAGATGAGTACATTTGCTAATTGAATCCCTGACATACAATAAACTCACAACAATAACATTTCAAGTACCTACTGATGAGTCTATAGCGTATGTAAACGCGAGACATAAATACACTCTTACCTATGATGAATTCTGTGAACTTCACAACAGATGTCATTGTGCTCTAAACAATGAAGGTTCTCCTCAAATAGAAGTGCTTGCCTGCCAGCAAACGATACTCAAAGTGTTTCCATTGCTTTAAGAACAGATAATGCATAATTTCTCCTCGTAAGCAGACACAAATGAGCTTTATGGGCGCAGATGGCTCAGGCACACATTCTAATTCCCTACAACTCATGAGCCTGTTGTGGTGACCACAGCTCTCCGCAAAACCTTGAGGGCTCCCTTATACAGCATGCAGCTGACACCAAACCGTATTGGATTTTTATCACTATTTTGTAGTATAAACAAATCCAAAAAAGCACTATGAAAGCATGGGTTTGTTATTTGAAACAGGCAATACATTGACACCTTGCTTGTTTTATTATAAAATGTCTATTTTCTTTGACTAGTCATAGCTGTCCTGAACAAATACAAATCAGAATGCATATGAGCCTGAGTATATATAGCCACTGTGTAGCCTATGTATGAATAAATGAAGGCCTGAGTCTAAATAAGTGAGAATATTTGAAATGTGAAAATAAATCAGTGAAGCAGCTGAGGCTTTGCACATGATCTCCCCTCTCAGGAATGTGCTGAAACCCAATCCATCGTCTTAAACTGGATTTCCATACACTAACATTACCCACAGAGCTCAGCAGACCTTAATTGACAATGCAGGATTATGAGCATAAACATAATTTCATTTTTGCTGGTGGGGATCATATCAAGTGACATATCCAGTTTCAAGACTGCAGACTGATGAGCTGTTTTATATAAAGTTTAGCACAAGATTACTTATTTTAGAAATATCCATGCCAGATAGATAGATAGATAGATAGAAGGACGGACGGACGGATAGATATAGACAGACAGACAGATAGATGGATAGATGGATGGATGGATGGATGGACGGACGGATGGATAGATATAGACAGACGGACAGATGGACGGACAGACAGGCGGACAGACAGATAGATGGATGGATGGATGGATGGATGGATGGACGGACGGACGGATGGATAGATATAGACAGACGGACAGACAGACAGGCGGGCGGGCGGGCGGACGGACGGACAGAGACAGATAGATAGATAGACGGACGGATGGATAGATATAGACAGACAGACCGACAGACAGAAAGATATTTTTAATAATTAAAAACATTTTTTATGCTATTGTTACTGTTACTGCTAACAGGTGGTCAACATTTTGTGAACTCATTACTTCTGAGTTGTAATATACTTCCTACCACTAGATAGCGCTCATACAGCATTGTTTCTCACATAGCTGATATATTCTAACTAGAAGGAGCTGGCATGAAGTTTCACTTCCTGGTCTCTTTGTCTGCCTGATTTGCATAAGAGACAAGTTTTAGGTCAACAGTGCTAGATCCTGACGATACTAATTTGCTACCTGTTTGAATGTCTCCTCCTGTTGTACTCCTTGTCAACAGATACTTTTTGTGTTAGGCAACAGTATGAAAATGACTCATATGTTTTCAAGCAATTACATCAGGTATCTTTACTGCCTGAACCAGTTATCACAAGCATCTTGCAGGTGGTCATGTCCATGAGTCAACGTAACCTCTAAATTGACAAGGTCAGGTGCAGAGGGTAACATACAGAGTTTCTAGGAACTGTCTGATGGACTCATCATATCTACTCAAAAGCTCACATTTGGGTCTGTTAACCTTTCTGAATCATTTCCACATGGAAAAAATCAATACAACCAGACAGCAAGCCGACTAAACAAACATGCACAGACACGGTTCATTGTGTTGTGTTGTAGATGGCCAACAGCTGTCATGAATGCATTGTTTTGTTTTCTACTTGTTAATTTCCAAATATTTTTGCCGTGACATGTTTCCAAAAAGAGGGAAAATATAGTAAACAGCTGGACAGCAAGTTAACCCCCCCCCCCCAAATTAGCTCCATATGTGCTAATCTATGAAAAACACTTCTTAGACATGTATTACAAGCCCAATTTAGCAGATTTCAACCTCCTTTATGTCAAACGTAAGAGAACAAAAGAAGTGGGTTCAAAGAAAATGTGGAAGAGTAAATTCACAGTCAGTAGATTACCAGCGTCAAGGGATATTTGTTCCCGTGTGGTCAGATTACAGGCAGCTACGCATTGCAGAGATGAATAATGCAGCAGGTGTCTGTACTACCTGGAAGCTGATGGCCCCACCTGGTTGCTATAGCGACAGACAACAGCCCCAGAGGGCACAAAGGTGTGCGTTTCCGCTCTTTACTCTCCCCACGTGTGTTTGGAGGAGGGGCTGGTGGGAACTTGGTGGACACGAATGGTGGATCACGTACACCTCATGTTCTGAGAGAATAAGGTACAAGAGGTGGACAGGTGGGACTATTTATGTTTGGGTCTTTCAAAATTCATGCCATTCTGCAAAAAGGGAAATATAGGCTGGACAAGCACCAGACAGAAAGGAAAACTTTACAGAGAGCTGATAGCAGGGCATGCCGAGGCATGTCAATTTCTCCCAGCAGAGCTTCTGGAGACAGGAGGATTTGAACCTGTGGCTCTAGTTCAACTAGTCAATCTTGTATGAAGTACAGCAGAATATACTGGATATGTCAAAACAGACATCGGAGAGACTGTTATGAACTTTAGAATCACTAATCTCTAGTGTATTACACTGTTTTTATTTCTTTTAATTTCCTCATTTTTGTGCGAGCTTTTACACAATTGATCTTTTTTACCGGCACTCATAACAAAGTCACAGTATCGCATGCAGTGAGCGACGCACCCTTTGATTACCACATCACTGCATGCTTTAAGTGTGAGACCATCACAGGCACGTGCCTCTCCTAATCACCCTACACCTTCAGGTAAACATCACGCACACAGTTGGTGAAATTGAAGCCAGTGGCCTTTAGTTGGCCTTCTTGAGACCTGGAATTAAGAGGTTGGTTTTATGCAAATTAATGGAATTAGATATGCTCTACGTCATATTTCACATTTATTCAATGCATTTAACATCATTTGACATTATAACGTTTTCATTCCTGGCACCATATTCATCTCATTTTAAAGGGTTAGTTCACCCAAAAATGAAAATTCTGTCATTAATTACTCACCCTCATGTCGTTCCAAACCCATAAGACCTTTGTTCATCTTCAGAACACAAATTAAGATATTTTTGATGAGAGCTTTCTAACCCTGCATAGACAGCAATGGAACCACCACATTCAAGGCCCAGAAAGGTAGTGAGGGCATTGTTAAAATATTCCATGTGACATCAGTGGTTCAACTGTAATTCTATGGAGAAACAAGAATAGTTTTTGTGCACAAAGAAAACAAATATAATACCTTTATTCAACAATTACTTCTCTTCCATGTCAGTCTTCAATACTTATTCACGAGGGTACCACAATGCATGTGCGTGCATTCCTCTGCTTGTAAACAAGGCGCAGCACATCCAGGTTCTACATGAAAACGCTGGATCCTGCGTCAGCGCATTCGTGTGGTACTCTTATGAACGTGTGTTGAAGACTGAAGAGAGGAGGAAGAGAAGAAATTGTTGCATAAAGTCGTTATTTTTGTCTTCTTTGCACACACAAAGTATTCTCATAACTTCTCATAGCAGGGTCACTCGGATTTCATCAAAACCATCTTAATTTGGGTTCCGAAGATGAACGAAGGTCTTACGGGTTGAGTAATTAATAACAGAATTTTCATTTTTGGGTGATTCCATCACTTTACCAAAGATATGCTTTAAAAAATTTAAATGAATGATTATTTTGTGAATATTTAATCATCAATTCAATAATTGTCACTGTACATTGATCTACCTATTGAGTTTTTTAGATTATAGAACAGTGTTTAGGTTTAGGGTAGGTGTGATGGGTGAAACATTTGTATATTATTGTAAAAATTTAAATACATTTACAATTATAAAGAATTTCTAAAGATTAATTACATTACTAAAGCTGCCCATATGTAAATACTTTTTCACCACAGTCACTACTTCCATATTGTATTTTTGCATATCAAAAATGCATGTGTAAACATTACGTATGAATATCTATGAATACTAATGAGATCAGGTTGAATTTATTTGGCTTTCAAATGTTCCATGAACTTTTTTCTTATTGGAACAGTAAAGGAGATATTTTTAAATATGTTCATACTACATTTTCCCATAAAAACAAAACCTTATGTGCATTGTGCAATTACTGTGGGAGCTGCAAAACACCAAAAAGAAAAAAAAAAAAACTTGGTCTAAGAAGACAATTAATTACTAATTGGCTTATTTAATGTTTCACCAATTGATGCTCAACAAAGCATGTGAAATCAAGTTCTATAATACCTCAAGAGATCTACCTGTTCCCTTTCCGTCAGTCACATTCGACGTTACGTCAGAACGACTGATGAATTGGGATGAGTTGTGAAGTGAAATGCAGCAGATAAGGAAAGATACATCCATTTAATGGCTTTATGTTCACTAGAGACTTTTAAAATGAATCAAGGCACTCGTAAACTATATCTACTATATTATAATGAAATATGTACTATTTATATACTGCTAGAAAATGAAAAAAAAAAAAAAAATTCTGAATGCTCTTTAAACGGAGAAAGACTGCTTACAAAAGGCTAATGTACTAGCAGTGGCTAGCTCTGCATGCTAACCAGCCCTGCAGTGAGTCAGTACTGTTGTTTATGGTTTAGGCTCGCACACATTTCTCAGGGCATGTTGAAAAAATTATGATTTACCACAGTTTTCATGTCATGTCATCAGGACACATAATATTACTGATGGAGAGGATTTCATTAATTTAAGGATAGAGTGATGAGAATGTTTTGTCAAAGGCTAGCGCTGAATGATACAAAACAGTGTCTAGTGGAACACAGATGTGAAATACAAGCCTTTCTCCTCAAACAAATGTGAAATATGACATGCCAGAGTGCTTTGGATGCACTGTGGGATTTATAAAGTGGGCCACAGCCACTAAGATGCCTTTTTTCCCCTTTTCCTACAAGAAAAAGTGTTAACACTGTTAGATTTAAAAGTGTTTAGATTTCTCTATAGCACAGACGCAATCTTTTTTATTGCTGGGTCTCATAATAACCCATTTAACTCTAATTAAACCAGTCTTTCCACATACTTGTGCTTGTGTATGTACTATTAGTGCGAAGACTCCCATTTTAATCGTCAGATGTTCAAAAAAGTGCTTGTATTGACTGAGCGCAACTCAGCAAGCCCTAACAAAGCAGTAAAAAACAACAGTAATGAGGATTACAGCTTGTTTCCTGCACTCAAAAAAAAAAGTTGTTGAACGAACTTAAAAAAATTAGAGTAAACTTTTCCACGAAATTTAATTACATTTTTCCAACAAAATCTAATTTGTTTGAAATTATTTGTTGTAATCTTGTTGTATAAACTTAAATTCCTTCAGTGAAGACTACAAAAAAAAAATTAGTCATTCCTACTAAAAAATAATTCATTGAATGAACTCAATATAATTGAGGGCAGGACAGGATTTCCATCCAATAAATATGTGTAGCCCCAACTCATAAAAAACTAATTCATGCGATGAAATGTAATTCAGTTGGGCCAACTCAATATGATCAAATATAGTTTAAATGAAATTGATACATTGAAGTGATTTTTTTATGCTTGTTGAACTCAAACTAAAATGTTTAACTAGATAATCAGGCAGACATCGTTCTACACAAAAAAATAATCGTTGGATTTATTTAACTTTAGGCATTATCCAACTTGTTAGGCATAGCATAATATGGTATTGTTACATCTGTGGCATGCCCACAGTTGTTTATTTTTATTAAAACAACTTTACTTCATGTTTCACAGGTCCTCAACCCAAGCACATGCTCTACACTTTACCACAATGGTAACCCCCAAAAACACTAACATACCAGAAACTCTTTTAAATACAAACATAAAAGAGCATTAAACATTAACAAGTCTCGCAATGTTATGGTCTTAATAAAAATGCCTGAAATAACATTTTATTTCTAGATTTACTCTCCTTATCCAGCCGTGCAAAGCATGATGGGAAGGGGAAATCCACTTCCTAGTTACACAAGTAAAATCATTTATGTTCCTTCAAAATGAAAATATTGAGTTGAGCCAAAACGCAACTGTTTCAAGTCAGTTTAACACAATGCAATTGTATAAATGGGAAACCTAACATAATTGTGTTAAATGAAAATGATTTTTTAAAATAAATTGAACAGTGTTGGAGAATCATTTTTTTGAGTGTGTGTGGAATTGTGGGGGCTGGGACGGGTGGGAGGGAGCGAACACGAGAGACAGACAGGGAGAGGTGTCGTATCACTCTCATGAGAGACCTACTGTAATTACACAGGATGTTTTGGGTAAACATATGAATGGTGCAGTTTCCATGCTGATCCTGGTGTTTTCCTGATTTTTATTAGAAGACTTTCTTCTGATATACTCTGTGTCGATGAATATTCATACTCCATTATACCTTCCAATGAAACTCAAGATGTCCAGTATGATTTATAATGATGCCATTGCTTACACACTCATGACAAATATTCATTAATATCGTTTGGCGAAGAAGAGTTTTAAAGTCTATGAAATCTTGCAATGATGCTGCCAAGTAAAACATCTACTTCCTGCTCAGCTTCTCAGATGCTAGATTTTTACATTTTCTGAAGAAAACAACCATCTCCAAGTCTCCATGATACCCTTGTCCTTAAATATGCCGTTCCCTCCTTCCATGGAAGTTTAACAGGTAGAAATCGCAAATTCACTTAGAAAAGTAATAGCCCATCTTTCCTCAACATCTGAGGTATAATTCAGCACAAACTGTTTAGAAAAAGATACATTTCTTCCAATCCGTAACCCTATGAGCAATCGAAATAGTGATTCATGCTTAAGCAACTGCCTCTAATGAGTTGAGAAGGAGCAAAAACAAATCATATTCTTTAGATGCAATGCAAGTATTTTAACGACTCTCCTCTGTTCCAACCCTTGCCGGGGGGCTGAACCATCGAAACCGAGCAGGTGTTCTGCATTGACAAGAAACATAGGAATAGGTGGTGTCCATTCTGTTCTGCTCCTAAGGTGTAGCCATCTACGCGTCATGCCCCAGATTGGTTGGGGGCTGGTGGCACGAGAGGAGCAGCCCAGTGCAGCGTCTGTCTCTGGGTCTTGGGAAAGAAGGGATTTGCCCTTGAAACCATGAGGCCTCATGGGTGGAACAACCTCAATGCTTCTCTGCAAGACCAACCTACCTCCCTTTCTTTTGCTCTCTCTCTCTCTGCCTTCAACACTGTGCAGAGCTCACGTTTAGGGTAAACACTTCTTAGAAATTCTCCCCGAGGGTTACCTCATTCCATGAATCCCCCTCTTCGAGTTCTGGAAAGGGTAAAGGGGAACCCTAGTGAGCCGTGTAATTGTATGTTCCAATCCCTTTCTACTCAGAGAACAAAGTTGGACAAAATGTCAAGCCCCCAAACAGGACACTCGGCTGAGCGAGGGGAAATCCCTCTGAAGAGGCTTCCTCTAACTCACTAACTTGGAATTGATGAGTTGTGATAGATTTGACAGCTAGTGAGTTGTTTGTGCCCTTATATTTTAAACTGGACTCACCTTCTGTGACCCTAATAGCTATTTAAGTAAACAAAACTAATGTCAGATTTTTTTTTTTTTTTTTTGGTGTAGGTGCCAATTTGCTATTAACCTAGAAGTCAATCTGACCTGTCACCTGTCAGCACTGTGACCAATTTAACTCATTTGTCTAATGGAAAAAGGAGTGGCTTCTCTCCTTGGTATGAAGGTTTGCATTCAGCCCCTCTGTTTTCTTTTAGCAGTGGCCTCTTTGGTGTTAGATTTTATGCTAACTACGTCTACTCCCAAGGTTCAATTCAGGGTGACGTGCCTTTCCAAAATGGGAGGAGAAAACTCTCAGGCAAACTCTCATCTCCAAGTCAGCTGTGTAAACTTCTAGTATCAAACTAACGTCTGCAGTCATGAAAGCCAGATGTTATAGAGGGTTGGATTAAACATTATTTTCACGTCTTTTTCCCCTTTGTGTTGTTTCTTTCTCAGCTCTGGGTGAAAGAGCTTTTGGAAACTGCCATTTCAAGATGTCATGCTAAAGGGATATTTCTGTAAACTTATCATTTACTATTCCCATGTTGTTCCAAATCTGTATGACTTTCTTTCTCCTGTGAAACATGAAATGAGAAATTTTGAAGACTCCACTGGTTGCTCTTTTCCATGCAATAAGAATGAATGGGGACTGAAGCTTCAACACTCTACAAGAGTAGTCTATATGACTTGTGTAATAGACAAGAAACCTTTATCTTGTTGCATTCGCACCAGAGTTCCTACTTGCCTGATGTTTGCATCACCAGCTGTGAGGAACAACAAATCTGCTATATGGGTCAAGACTGCAAGACAACAAGAGACAAAAATAGACATGTCTGCTTGTCTGTTACTCACGAGACAGGCATATGGCATTACTACATGTCTACATTGCACGTTTACACTAACCAGCATATAGTATCCTATAACTAACCTAAATTACTTTGAGGCAAACCTCATTTCAAACCACAGCCCATCTCACGTGCATTTTACTGTAACAAACTCTCCATTATATGACCATAATGCAAATAAACGTCAACAAGAGAATATAATCACTAAAGATCTGTATCAGCCTCTGTAATGCTTGACTGCCTCAAAAGACAAAGACTGACTAGACTTGGATTATTGTGTATAACAAGCACAAGCAGTCAATATTTGTTCCGTCTAAGCCAAATGATGCTGTCAGCTACTCAGCACTAGCCAAATTAAGTTGTCGTTAGGTTACAGAAGCTTAATCATTCTCAACATGGCATCTCAGGGTCCAATAAATATTACAGAACTGTATTCCAATTGAAGTATGATACCTTGAAACACTGCCATACGCAAATCATCAATTAAGATGTTTCCAGTTGAGTCAAGGATCCCATTTGTTAAAGGGAGGAGACGAATGTGGGTCAGTGTGTTGAGAATGTAAACCTCATAGCTCAGCTTGAATTCTGGGTGATTTGTGGTGAGCCTCAGCGCCACTCGGTAGATTACGCTGCATGTTAACAGAACAAATCTGAAATGCAGTCTTGTGCTTTATTTCACCCACACAATCTTGTTTACATGTGGCATTTTATTTTTTTGCCACTTGTTACGTCCCACAGTTGTCAACAAAGACGTGACCTGCAATTGAACTTTAAGGGTTGATGTGAACAGACTGCGAGTGCAGAGAAACCCAAGTAATTGTGGGTCTGCTGGAAAGCCCAAAACTAGAAACAAATATGCCTGCTGTCATGCAGGAGGGTTATTATCTTTCTTAAAAGAACATTTGGGTGGAGAAGACACTGAAGACAATTGTTGTTTATCGTTGGAGCACCAGCACCGACTTGTCAAGCAACAGTTCAGACGAAATGATAAGAAAAGAGAGACATGCAAATAAAAAAATAAAAATAAATTGAACATGCACAGAAGATTTCTGGTCTGATGAGGACTGATCCTTCATCCTATTTCATTGTTGCCAATATTGCTCTTTATCTGGTTTGACATAGTATTTGCAGATGACAGAACTGGTAAAAATAAAGATTTCATATTTAAAGTGCCCCTATTATGGGTTATGAAAGGTTCATATTTTGATTTTGGGAGTCCCCAACAACAGGTTGACACGCATGCAATGTCAAAAACACTTTCAATGTTTTATAACATGCATTTATTTTTACCTTATTTGCTCAACTACTCCCAAACCATTCGCTCAAGGATTCTTTTTTCCAAACCCCTCCTTTGCGTGACGCTAATCTGCGATGATTGGTCCGATTGGTCGATTTCATTTCCATTTCATCATGCCTGTAATGCCCAGTAGCCCCTCACTGCAGAACAAAGATCCAGGGGGCGGGGTTGGATCCACATCTAGGGGGTGGAGATGGGTAGACATTGGTTAATGGTCACATGACATGCAGGTAAACAAAATATTTAATTTTATTTATATCAATATGATTCAAGATTATCCTATTTAAATTAACGTGATAAGTTACGTCAAAAGTAATCTAAAATTAATTTAAAAAAAAATGGATTATTTCTCATGTAATTTGGAATCAGTAACGGACTTCAATTTTTAAGCAATCTACCCACTGTGCATCAGTACTCCTAACCCCATAGATATGAATGATATTTCAAATCACGCAGCTTGTTGAAAAGAAGTGTTCTATTACTTTACCATCAGACTTCTGATTTTCAAATGCAAGATCATAAAATCCCATAAAAGACTGTGATTGGGGTCTTTTAAATACTGGGCCAGTACACAAGTACCCAAAACTCCCTATCAATGTGCTAAAAACCACACAGAACACTCTACCAATACCTACAACTCCCTAGTATTGTGGCTGCAAGTTCTGGACATAAATTAGCATTGTATTTTCTTCAAAAAACTTACAAGTTTCAACAGACTTCTTGTGCAACACAGTCTCCTAACACTCATGCTTAAGGAGAGGAACTGAACAGTTGCCATGAGAAAACAAAAAGCACTCTAAGCAGTATTGAGCCTAAAACAAGCGACCACTGTAGCACTGCACATTTCTAAGAGATTATGGCAACAGTTTCAGAGATCAATAGATTAAAACATCTTTATAACCTTACAACCATTGGTTTTTCATCCAACACACATTCAGCCTGAGTAGTTTTATTTTGATATGACAAAACACTTCTTAGCTACGATCCTGAGTATCTAATGACAGTACAAAATGGCCTCATGGGTAATAAAATGTGAGGCCCACTCAAAAGGTTCATCACAGAGTTGTCAGTCCTGTTCTACTATCTGTCTGGGTCTGCTTCAGAGGGACATGCTCCTTCCGTAGGGGCTGCTGTCTCACTGGTAATTGTAAGTGGGTGTGTGTTTGGGGTTGTGCTGTAATTTACATGGTGCCTGCTGTCTGGGTGAGGCTCTGACTGAACTGACTGAACTGAGACCCAATGATGTTGGTCACTTGCATGGGTCTCGTAATTGCTGGTTTGATAGAAGAGAACCAAGATGGGATGTTTCTTTAGGTAGACATGGGGTTCTGAAGAACTGGAGGGTCTCCTCCACACAAGCCACTAGCACAGTCAATTCTCTAAAAGACAAAACACCAATACTAAAATTAATACTTTTTTTGTGATATATAAATCTAAAAAGTGATGCATCATGATAGTTGTAGTGCTTTATCTATGTACCACCTGAAAAGGAAAACTTTAAATAGATTTAAACTGCAAACCTATATCCAGCTGAATGTCTGGTAAAAAGTGACAGCAGAAATTTGTCATAAAAAACGGATGGCCAATATTCAGATAGCTAGATGGTCCACAGGGTCATACACACAAAGACAAAACACCTTCAGGGAACACAGAGACACTACAATAATCATTTAAAAGCATTAAATAACAGAAAATGTAACATGAAACACCCTAATGTACATTACTGATAAAAAAAAATGAGAACAAACAAAATTACTTACATAAAATATAATCATGCGTCACACAGGGAATGTCCTTTTACTGGTTTTCAATAAATAATTTTTGCTTGCAAAAACAACAACAACATAAATATGACACTATTTTAAAGTAAAGTAAAATAAAATAAAACGTAATGCGATGTTAACCCTTTTAGAATTTTTAACGGTATATGGTAAGGTAATTTAAAGATTAACAAATGAACAGGTTTTTACTGTGGCATTTTTACAGTGATTTTATGCAAAGCAAATGGACAAAATAGTTTTACAAAAGTTATATTATGTGATATTTCATTATATACATATACATATAATAAATGTCACTACATTTTGATTTCTAATTTTAAGAAAGTTGTTTGCTGCACATATTTGTCCAGTTTTTAAAACAATTTTTGGTGTTAAAATGCTAAAATAAATGCCATTTGTAGGTCTACACACTGTGGTGCTATCAAATTAGTCTGTTTATTTGGACAGCCTGACATAGCAACAACAAATCAACCAATAGCACGAGTTTGGGGTGTAGCTATTGTTTTTGATAGCCACCGGCAATTAGGAAACTTGTTTGAAAACGTTCTCGGTTACTCACGTAACCTCGGTTCCCTGAGATGAGGGAACGAGACATTTCTATGGGAAATAGCTTTTCCTCGAATACTACTGAAGCCTTATTGAATCACGCCAGTGAAACTGGCCAATGGCATTCAAGCGCGCGAAATATGAGCGGGAATCCCACTCTATATAAGGTGCTTGACGTGCTTGTACGTCATCCATTCAGAATCTTTGACTGAAGCAACTTGTCATTCTAAAATCCTGAGCTCGGTGACACGGCAATAAGAGCAATGTCTCGTTCCCTCATCTCCGAGGGAACCGAGGTTACGTCAGTAACCGAGAGCGTTCCCCTTCAATTCGGTCACTCTACATTGCTATGGGAACGTATAAAATCCCGCCGTGTCACAGCGATGGAGCCTGGCTCGACTAAGTATGTCAAGTTTCACATTCGGAGCCGTAATGAGAGCGGCAATGATATTTGGCGCTCTTGGTAAACACAGCTCAGGTCTACAGGACCTAGTCGAAACCATGTAAAAGTCAGGGGGGGGCACGGCAACTAGACGATGCCGCATCACACCAGTGACGAAGTTAACTCCGGTGAAACAGAGAATGTGAAATGGCGGCAACTTCGACGCTTTCACATATAGATTAGTTGAAATTGTTTAATTTCAATGAAATCATGTGTTATGATGCACGGCCGTACCGGTGCTCAATAAGCAGAGTATGATGGTGACCAAGTCCTAAAAGACGTGGTGAACTATATCATAATACTGTGATAAACTGATAGGGACAGCATTGAATTGGTGGTGCGTCAATACAGGGTGTATACGACCTAGTCGAAACCATTGATACACATCTCATGGCTGAGTAAGCACGTGCGCTGCTCGCACTGACAGCACATGCGAGGCAAGCGACGACACATCTAGGTTATAAAACCTCGCGAAAGTGCTGGGTGACGACCAGCCTGCCGCCGTACAAATGTCCTGAATAGATATGCCATTTGCCCAGGCCCAGGATGATGCGAGGCCGCGGGTTGAGTGGGCCCGAACCCCTATAGGACATTCCACACCCTTAGAGCTGTAAGCCAAAGCAATTGCGTCGACGATCCAGTGTGACAGCCTTTGCTTGGACACAGGCAGTCCTTTTGTACGTCCACCAAAACATACAAATAGCTGCTCCGAGAGTCTGAACTGTCTAGAGCGCTCGATATAAGTACGCACCGCGCGTACAGGGCACAGCAGGAGCGTATTAAGCGGCTCCGTCCCGGTCGGTGTTTCGGGGCGGAAAGCAGATAGTGTTATGACCTGCGCTTTAAATGGAGTCGAGGGCACTTTAGGCACATAACGTTTTCTAGGCTTCAAGGTGAGTCTGCAATCACCTGGCCCGAATTCAATACACGAGTCGTCAATTGAAAGCGCCTGTAGGTCTCCAACTCGCTTAACAGAGGCCAGCGCGAGCAGGAGCGCTGTCTTGAGAGAGAGCGCTCGCAAGCTCGCTGATTGTATGGGCTCGAACG